>PNEQ01102513.1:0-30960 GCA_003012365.1 Medauroidea extradentata | reverse complement strand
ACATACAAAAGCCTATTAAGGCCTTGCTCTTTAGTTTTGTAGTGGTTTCGAAAATATGTTTTTAAACGCAAATTAATACATATATCAAAAATTCATTCTTACAGTTTTAACACATATCATCGTTTGTACCTGCATATTTCTGTTCCACTACACTAAACGTATTTTTGATTTTTGCCTTTGAAATATCACATACTTTGTTGTCAAAATAAGCCAAAATGAAGCAAAATAATTTGTTGCTAGCAAACGGTACATTATTAAAAAAAAAACGCTCTGGTATAATTGTGTATCGTATGACTGTACATAGTCTCAAATTTTTTTCAAAGCATTTGGTTAAAAAATATTTGAGTAATTTGCAATTGTTTGAAATAAATGACAGATCATGGCCTTAAAAACTACAGTGAACCTGGTTAATATAAAACACGTAAATATAAAGATCTGGTTAACACTAAGTAATTTTCGTTCCCCTAAGAATGAGATGAAAATTGTAACACTAACTTAAACGCTCAATAAAATGTTTCCTTGTACACCAAACAACGCCAGAACCACAACATGCCTGCAGAGGTTCCTCATTCATTGCGATAATTCGGCACAACGTATCTTATCCCAGAAATTTGTGACATACATTTATATTGTATATGCCTTTTAGTACGAACTGTCGCTTCAGAGGTAATAATTAAAAATAATAACTAACGTTCGTAAAGATATTTATGTAAATAAAATGTAAAAAGTTTATAACAATAAGTAGGGAAAGGGATATTTCGCGAGTTCAACGACATGCTTGTAGGGATCCATTGATCTATTTATGCACAAGCCCCGGGTATATGTCCACTCGCTGCTACCCACAGGAACAACATACAATGAACTAATAAACGGGACTTGAGTATACATGGGACAATGAATTATAACACGTCGGCCATTGAACTCGCGAATTATTCCTTTCCTTAACAATAAGTGACCAAAATACGTGTTTTAGAATAAGGGTATGTCCACTAAACAATATTGTTCGAAACACATTTATTCCTTGACCACTTAAAACATATACTTTGTACTTATACTACGATAAACAGATAAGTGTAGTTCATTATAGATTGCTGTTTACTGTCTTAAAAATTCATGTGACGGTTGCGGCAGATTACAGATAGCTATTTCAGGGACGAGCCTGTTACTGTAAGGGTTATGAGTTCAAATCTAGGTGTCGGTTGCATTTTTGTACGTTATATATTCATTTGGGATATAATTGAGGTTCTATGCTGTAGTGGACTTAAACAAAAATGTAAATAAAAGATGTGAGATGTTCTGAAAAAAAGTCATAATTCTAATTTGCATTAACGACATTTTTTAAGTGATGAAACTGTATTAAACTGTACGCAAAATAACTGCTTGTTGTAAATTTTGTACATATTTTAAAATTAAATTAATTTTAGTATCTCTTCCACTGTTACACACAAAAAAGTGCTTTGGGTTGATGCTCTATTTTAGGTCATAGATTAATGCATATAATAAAATAGCTACGCAATTTTCTACATGGCATCTAGGAATAATAAAAGAATGCTTTAAACCATAATTTCAAATCTATTCTATATTAGTTTTTGTGATATTACAAAATGTGTAACTATAGCTTAAATCGCGGGTAATCAATTTAAACTGCAAAAAAAAAAAAAAAAAAAAAAAAGTAAAATGTTCGGTACAGAGCATTAGTTAAATAGAAGTACGTAAATGAATAACAGTTTTTAAAATGTAATTTGTCGAATTTGTCTTTGTGAACTGAACTACTGTAAAAATACATGTGTACATATGTTGGATTCAGTCTTTGTTCCGGTGTCTTGCGGTTTATTATTATACGTTGGCTATACTTATTTTTACAATTATGTTCTATGTTATCTAATTAAATACATAATACAAAGTAACATTACAAACTAGTAACTTAGTAACAAATAAATAAATATATATATATATATAACTAACATTTACATAGTAAATATTGTGTATATAAACTAAGAGTGAAGTTGTGTTCGCGTCGTTGAGCGAGACCATGCCTCGCGCGCGAAATATTCTGTCTTCTACCTGCCGCTAAAACAACAGCGATTCGTGGAAATCGTCATGAGGGGCATAGAAAGTTAATTTATACTATCCTTTTTCTTTTGTTCGCTGATACCCCCCATCTATCTCGTATAACAAAAAAGTTTCTCGCTTACCATAATTTACTCTGCATTTTCCTGTCAAATGTCAGCATGGCATTGTTAAAATTTTTTAAAAATAATATGATAGTTGCAGAAAATTAAGTTAATGGACATTATCATTGGCAGCAGAGTTCATAAATGCAATACAAAAATTTTGAACACATTTGGCTGAATAGTTTCAGATTTATGAAGAGTTTAGTTAGACAGGTTTTTGTGGCGCGCGCGCATGGATTAGCTTGCGTCAGCTCCGAAAGACCCAAAATGGCTGACGATTATACCCACTCTTTATAGTGCCTTAGCTACAGTTAATGTGCAGAGCTAGGCCATTAAGCAGGTATTATTTTTTGACGGCCATATACAGTACTTTATACGATTTTGTAAGGTTTAAATAATATATATCTTCCAACATACTTGTACAAGCTATAAAAGGCACTTACCGACTTTACTGGTAAGAACTGTAAGTTAATCAACACGTGTCTTGACTTCTTGGAAAGAATTGATAACATGTACAATTTTATTATTAATCACATTTAAATGCAGTACCGTTCGTTTCACTTCAACGTATTTCTCACTGAAAAAACAAAAAATTTTCAGCCAGATTCGGTTTCGTCTGCGTCACTCATTTCACTTTTACTGCTGCGGCCGTCGTTCTGCCAAACGAGGTCGTCCTCTGTTCTGTCCATATTGCCTGAAATCCCAGTCACCTTAAAACTCCTTACAACAATTTCCGAGGAAATCATGTTCCAAACAGACAGGACCCACTGGCACACTGTAGACAGAGAAGCTCGTTTCAGCCTGCCAGTTGGGGTATGCTGATGGTCAGTGTTACACATCCACTCACTATACATTTTCGTGAAGTTCGTCTTAAAAAAATGATTGACCGCAATGTCCAAAGGCTGCAATACATAGCGAGGCCTCCAGGAATAACAGCCATGTCAGTTTCCTTCAGATAGTGGAGATTTCACCTTCTCGGTCAGATGCCCTCGGAAGCTGTCCAACATGAACAGTGAACATTGTTTCAGCATTCCACCAGGTTATCGACTCCACGTGGTAGTCGTGTCATCGTCGTAAGTCATCCACCCATTTTCATGAACAAGCACCTGGCGGAAACTTTACTTTGGGTAGGGTCTTTAGTTTGAATTTTACAAAAGGCGGTAGTTTGCGGCCGTCAGCAGTCACTGCCAGCATGACAGTGCACCACTGTTTCAGTTTCAGCATTTTTTAAAAATACAAATAATTTTTATTCTTTATTTTTATAAGCATCGCATTGTAGCCTACAATGTCTTTATCTGCTGTGATTTTTTTGAGTTTGGTGTATCAGTTGGTTTTAGTGTAGTCCTTAAAACGGAAACATGCAAAATATCGACTGGATTCAGTTTCTTGGACGTACTCCATTACAAATTGAATGACTGTCAAAAAAAAAAAAAAAAAATCTAAGCAAATAAAAGAAAACCATAAAATAAGCTGAGTATGCTTTAGTCAGCTAGATGCATACACAACATGAAATTCCAAAATGGAATCGGGCCAAATAAAAACAAGAAACAAACAGATAATAAATGAAAATAATAAATAAAAAAACCAAGTAACATGTGACACACCGATGAGACGAAACAAAAGACACAGTAGATATCAGGCACAAACAGAAAAATAAAATAACGACACAACAAGTAGACGAGATAAAACGCAACAGATATCAGACATATACAGAAAAGACAAGCGACACAATGAAGAGACAAAACAGAACACAGTAGTTTTCCAGACAGACAGTGTTACGACGTTTCGGGAACTGGAATCTGTTCCCGTCATCAGGTAGACACACAGGGTTCAGGAACACGAGTGTGACTGATGAGGAGACTGGAAAAACCATGGGTTTATATAGGGTAAACCCACTTATCCTGCTCAGCCAATAGGAGACGAGCTGTCTCCTGATTGGTCGCGCAGCATAGATTGACTCTGGTTGTGATGGGTTGAGTGTGTGTTTTTGTTTTGTGGAGTACGTCCAAGAAACTGAATCCAGTCATGCACTCCCATTGCTCAGTTCTTTCAAAGATCACATGCAAAATATCACTTTAACAAGCTATTACGCGAAAATTATGAGAGATAAAAAAATTTCATAAGAGGCAAATTTAGTCACATTTTGTGTCTAAAATAAGAAAAAAAATCTGGTACAAATAAAAAAATGGTAATGAAAATTGCTGTAGACCGAATTCCCTTTTATAAAGTACACCTTTTTGATTCCCCTCGGAAACTTTATAACAGGGTTCTACTGTACTTTTGAAACTTCACCATTTTCTTCTGGTAGGGGAGACTGGGGACAGTTGTAACATTTTTTAGTTTAAAATTTTTTTTGGATTGCGCTGAAAGTATTGGATACATTACTTATAAGGTCTGCGGTACTAGTTACGCAGGCAGGAATAATTTCGCAATGCATATAGATTATAAACAACACAGTATGCACAGTAATGTGTTCTGTTACAATTGACCCCATTTGAGGGTCATTTGTAACACATAGAAGGGTCAGTTGTAACATACACAGCTCACACGATATAAACAAAAACAACATTAGTGACATGTTTAATACATAACAAATACACATTTTTATGCATATGTATTACTACACAAAATACCATCATGATTGATAGTGTTTTAAGTCCTCAGTCTGACAGACAGTTGTGACACAAATATCTGAATTCCCCTTTGGTGCAACACACATGAGCCCATTTACTACAACTCATGCATTGCACCCACTCTTCGTTTGGACGACTGTCTTTGAAGTTGTCCGAACATACTAGACAAGAATGATCCTCTTCGGTCACGGAACACTTTAAAACGTTTTTTGATCCCTGTTTTTTCTTAGTGGTGTTATTGGCTGGCTTCTTGCTGCTCTTTAGGCGTACTTTTTTTGTGCTCTTGACTTTCTTGGTGGTCGGCGTAGTTCCCTTTTCAGCAGCGATTTCCAGTGCTTGTTTCTCTGGCGTGCTAGTCAGTATGGCTGACTTGCGTTTTCTTCTGTTGGGTAGACCTAAACATACATTGCGATGGCTGGCTTTTGGGTGCGGCTGCACTGTCTCTGGGGAAAAATTCAAAACACCAGCATCTCCAACCACTTCATCTTCTATAGGCCTAACTTCTGCAGTGGCAGGCATGAGACCTGTTTGGGATGTAGATGGTTGTTGATCTGGCGAGAAAGGTAGGCCTAGGCCTGGGTTCATTTGGCTGGGATCTGCTATGTCACTTCACATGGAGAAAATCGCCATCATCGAAAATGTTTTCGTTAAATGGCCATATTCCAGTGGCAGAAAACCCTGACATTATGTTTTTTGGCGTTGTAGCTTGTGGTAGAGCGGTTGCAACGATTTCAGGTATATCGTATATGGTCATACGCTTTCTTGGACGAATCTTCATCCATGCATCCATAGCGGTGTTCACAAACTTTTTAAAGGAACCATACACACATCAAGGGGTTGTAGCCTGTGTGAACAATGAGGCGGGAAGGACAACAGCACAATACCATTGTCTCTACAGAAATCTATTGTTGGCAAGTATAAATGACTGTCGTGGTTGTCTAGCAGAAGGAGCACTTTATTTTCCTTGTCTGGCTTGGCATGCTTAGCAAAATGCTTCATGTAAACGAAAAATTCTTCTTTTTGCATCCAACCAGAACCATTTGCTACGCCTACACAACCCACAGGCCCACCCCGAAGAAAATAATCATGGAATACTTTCCTTGGGAAAACAAACATAGGCGGCACGCAGTTCCCAGTTGCATTCACCGCTACACAAACAGTGACTAATGTACCTCGTTCATTAGATGTGATAGCCCCTACTTGTTTTTTGCCCTTTTCTGCTAAAATTTTGGTTGGAGCCTGAACTGTATGCACACCTGTCTCATCGACATTGTACACATTATGCGCCTCAAAATGATTGTCCTACATCACGCTTGACAAATTCTGGTTGAAATTCTGAACGTTGACCTTGTTAAAGTTCATGGCTCTGGCAAGACTTGTAGCTTCAGGGCGAACGTATGGATAAGGTACGATTTCGTTTTAAGAACGCTTGCAGCCAGTCTATTCCAGCCATTTCTTTATCGCACCGGCCTTGGGGGAACTTAAGTTTGTAATGCATGGCACTGGTACGCTAGACGCCTTAAATCGCGTGTAAAAAGACCATAAAAAATATTGGCCGCTCGTTTCACATAATCTGCCAGCATTGTCTCTTGTTCAAAATTGAAGACCCGATTATGTGGATTGTATCCCACCTTTGGGGTCTCATTCTGAAAAGTTTTCTTCCAGAATCTATATAAAGTTACATGACAAATGCCATACCTTTTAGCTGCGGTTCTAACGGATATATTTTCACTTGTAACATCTGCGACAGCCTTTTCCATCGTCTCCTGGGAAACTTTACCTCGCTCTGTCGTCCGAATCCGTTCTCTTGGCATTCTGAAACTGACAAAAAATATTTTATTTAGCTGACATAAAAAATTACATTTTTACTATCAAACACATAGCTATGTACAAACAGGCCGATTTGTAATGTCGGTACATAGGAAGTTTTAATGCACAACCCAAAAAAATAAATATATTTTTTAAAATAAAAATCATAAATTCCCACCCCCCCCTCCAACCTTATCTTCTGCAAACAACTCCATTCAATTTCCTAACTGCCAATACCCCTCAATGGAATTAAAAAATGTTCTGATGTAAAACTTGCTTTACCTATATTGTGGGGACGTTTGTAACATGTTACAACCATCCCCACTATACATTGTTACAATCGTCCCATGGTAGCCATTTCGTGTAAATCTATTTATTATTTAAAATCCCAATGATGTGAAACCCTCCAGCCTTACATATTAGATACTTAGGTACTGTAGTATTATTAAATACAATTATTGTTAATGTAGTACTCACCAGTTCGAGTGCAGAAACAATTATTCTTCGAAAAACGAAACTACTTTTCAGCGCTGTATACACGTTTTACCCTCTGGGCTACGCAACTCCCGTCCGATAGCGCTACCAGCTCATACAAAAGTCCAGGCAGTGTGACTGCAATGCTCTGCCATCTATAGGGTGCATATGGAACTTCTTGAGCTGTGCCATTCGAGTTGTTACATTCGTCCCTTGTTACTTTCGACCCCAGTCTCCCCTACTCTTCTGGCAGTGTTTGGGCTATTGTTGTGTGCCTACGCAACGATAAATCCTTCCTTGCCATTAATCGCCGAACCCATCCATAGCTGCCTTTAAATTCTGCCACGGGTATTTCCATTCGTCAGGCGATTGTGCGTGCTGGCTTTTGGATAATTTCTGTTGACACAACATACCCTGCTTTTCGAAGATCCACAGTATAACCATACAGTTCATTTTCTATCTGCGGTAATTTGCACTGTTTCCCACGAAACGCTATTTTATCTTTAGGCACAGTTTTCAGCATCTCCTGCTGTTGGCAACATGTACACACACTTTTGCAATCAATGTCGAAGTTCTTTGCAGCTTTCTTCATCGCATTTTCCATGGCATACTTCACGGCCTTCAGTTTGAATTCTGCTGTAGAACTACACAGTTTCTTTCCCATCACAGCGATAGTCAATGTAACTTGAACTAATTACAGTATTATCCCGTACGTAACTAATGAATGAGATACTTCTGGGAAACGTATAACTTCTAGACACACATGATGTGGTATAAAATCTTCATCAACAAAATGAACTGTTATACCTAATTAATTGTCTTTCATTGAAGAAGACAGCATGTTTGTGGTCACAGACACATATTCAGCTTCGTGAAGAATTTTTGATACTATTTTCTTTGTTTGGGAATACAGTTCTGGTATCACTTTACTGGAAAAGCAAGCGGTTTCGAGACAGCATCTCTTATCTTGTTTCACCAAAGTTCATCAGTTCTTGAAAACTTTTTGCTTCCACAATACTAAATGGTCAATTGTCTAAGTATGTCACTCTCCCAATCTTCTCTGTTATTGCTGTGCTGTGATGGTCAACAGGTTTATATTGCCTCTCGCTACCAATAAATCCAAAAAAAGTTGTTTGAACGAATTTTTTTTGGAGTAGGGCCTTTCTGAACTGGTAAATAGTTAGGGCCGATGACTGAAGTTTTAGAAGGGGTGGGTGTGGCTACATCAATTTTTATTTTTTAGTGGAGAATCAACAAGTTCTTTACTAAAAAGTTCTGACAACCATTGTACATGGAGCATATCAAATTTCTGCTTTTTGGGTGCGTTAGAAACAGAAACTTTAGGTTTTATTGCAAAATGCTTGATGAGGTTGCTGATTGTATGGCTTTTGCCACCATGTGATATTCTGGTAGAACATAATGTACACAGCACATAATTTGCATCACTAAACTCAAATGTTGAAATAGTCCCACATTTGACTTGCTTTTATGAAGCACCAGTAGTAAAGTAAAATTATTTTTGATTCACGTTTATAAGTCATCATACATCCATGTATTTACTGATGTTGAAATCGCAGTACTTAAAACACTTCATTGTGTGACAAAATAATATACGCTTACAATTATTTGTGACCAGCATTTATTGCTCACAAATCAATAACTGGACATTTCACATGTTCAATTATGAATACTGTAATAGTTCAACAGTAATATGTCCCACTTTTCTAATGTCACATCAATAATAATGGCGATATTTCTCTCTGTACGTTTTTTGTTCGAATCGACCAAAACGAAATGCACAAATGAATCAAAGACCTGATGTTATAATAATTTGTCGATAATTTTCCCTGAAATGGTTAAGTATGTAATATCATATTCTATTCAAAATAATGATTCCTTATTGACATCATTGAAATGAATATTTTTTATCTGTCTGTGTCTCCACACTACAATTGTAGAGTAGCGTTTCTCATTTGTTTTCAATTCAGCAACTGATAAAGAATTGGTAGACAGTTTGCAAGTATCAAAGATGTCGGACGCGAGGTTACAATATGTACTGAAACAGTTTTACTTAAATTTTGTACTGCATGTGTGTAAAAAGTTTTTTAAAGGTTGGAACTAGGTGAAAACAAATTTTAATGCATAAACAATGATGGAGATACAGTAGAAATCTGATAAATCATATTTTAAGGGGTAAGTGAAAAAAAGTTATATCCAGGAAAACTTTATATGCAGGAATTGACATTTATATATCTACAGGCATAAATACACTATGCTAAACATTTCACAATTATAAAGAAAATAACATTTAAAATGACTCAAAACACCAACCATCTTAATAAACTCAACTACATTTTCAACGAGAAGAAATGTTGCCAGTAAAAATTATACCAGGAAGTAGAGACGAGGAAGTGTAGAGACGAAGTGTAGAGATTCATTCCCAAACTATTTCCTACCAAATAAGTTGTCAATTTTTGTTTGCTTTGCCTTATTTCTTGTTGTTTCCTCGAAATAGTCCTCTATTCGCCACAAAACCTCATGATTTTGTCAGGAACATCCGCTTGAATTTCGATGAATTCTTTCACAACTGAAAGTGCCTGAGAAGCTTGAAGGTAAGTTGGTAACACTTTCTTCTCTTCAGATTATTCCTCGTCATCTTCATCAGATTCATGTGGTGTACAAATTTCTTAGATTGTCTGAATTTCACTGATACCACTGCATCGTCAACTGATGTGTAATTTTCATACGTGCAGTCACAATTCAGTGCAGTCTGAAGGTTCTTCCACTCTTCGTCATTTGGAGCTGGTTGGTGAACTTCAAGTTCTTCATAAACTTCACCATCCTTCTTAATGAAGCCTGCCTTTCTGAAACAGTTCGCCACTGTCTTTTGCTCCACAGCATCCCAGGATGCAGCAAAAAAATGCAAGAAATTAAGCAATGTTATTTTCTTGATAGGCTGCTGGTTTTCAACACACCTTATCACCCTACGACACAGTCGCTTCCTGAAGCCTTGCTTGAACACTCATATTATGCCCTTGATCGCAAGGCTGAAGGCAGGAAGTAGCGTTTGCTGGGAAGAACTTTACTTCAATGTTCCTCAGAGTCATACTTGGGGGATGTACTGCACAGTGGTCAAAAAACATAATTATCTTATGATTTTTGACACACATTTTCGAGTCTATGCTGTGCATGTATTGCTCAAGAATCTTCCTCTCATCCACAAATTCTTACTGTTTTGATAACAAGAAGGCAATGTTTTGGTATTTTTAAAATACAGAGGTTTGGCTGATTTTCCTATCACCAGAATAGGTAATTTTTCTGAACAGTCCATGTTTGCCCCTACCAAAACTGTCACCCTTTCCTTACTCATTTTTACACCACTGCACTCCTCCCCCCCCCTTGAGAGCTAAAGTTTTGTCTGGGAGCATGTTGTAGAACAGTGCACACTCGTCTACATTAAAAATATCCCTTTCGTCATACTTTTCACGGAGGCTTGGCAACACTTTGTCTTTCCACTCATTCATTGTTTCTGATCAACACTACCACTTTCACTTTTGATAGCCCTGTAAATAATCCCATCCCTAGACTTGAATCTATCGATCCAGCTGTTTGCAGCTTTAAAGTTGTCACCAAGGCGAAGAGCTATTTCTTCCGCTTTTTCATGCAAAATGTTTCCACTGATAGGTATGGTCGTTTTCCGCACTTGCTTGAACTGTGTAAAAAATGATCTTAAACATTTTCATGTTTTGCTGGTCACATTTTTTGGCTTGGTTGACTTGTTTGCACCTTGCGCGGGTATCGCATATCTCTTCTGTAAAATTGTACCTAAAGTTGATACTTGGATGACCAATTCCTTCGCAACATCAACTTTTTTTTTGTTTCGATTTTTATTCACATAAGCAGTAAATTCCACTTTATCGGCTTACGTAAACACTTTCCACTTATTGTTACTCCCGTGTCCATCTGCCTCGATGTGTAATAACCATACAATATTTTACCAATTGTTTTAAAATGCACACCAACTAAAGAAAAAATATGTTAAGCAACGTGGATTAGGGTTAACCTACAAAAGTGAAATGTGATGCAACAGAAACGGAAAATTATCTGAATATCCCTTTCACAACTGAATTTCTGAAAAGCAAGATAACAATTAACTGTTTACATTTTCTGAATCTACAGATTATTCTGATAACCACACATATTTTGATTTTTAATTTTTTTAAAATATTTATATTAAAAAATTTATGTGCACAATTGTACACATCACGCCTGTGGTGAACTATACAAAAATGACACAAATTTTAATCTTTTCATGTGAAACATGTAATAAAATGAACAAACACATAAAAATTTACATAAAATCAACAACAGAATTGAAGTATACAAACTACTGTATACAACAAACTCATAGATTTCAATAACTATTTACACACACTATGCATTACATTGTATGTTTGTTCACACAATGTGCTGACTTCATTTGTGCAGCAAGACATTCAATTTTTAGCATAATAATCAAAAGATAATTAATACAATAATATTTACAATGAACTCAAGAAAATAAAATTATTAGGCCTAACTATGACCAAAAAAATTATGGTAGGCTACTTCTAAAAAACAAAAACCATACATGTCACAAGCCAACATTTCATGCCTGGTAATAGTAGGCTCCTACTTTGTGTGAAAGGCTAAAAACAGTTTTTTTCTTTTGTTAGGCATAAGAAAACTTACATTTGTGGCATTGGATGCGTGACCTATCCTTACACTGAGGCATTTTGCATCTGGTACCAAGTTTAGCCGCATTGTGAACTGGCAAATGGTCAACCATGTCCATCTGTATTTCCGCGGCTGGTCTTGCCTCTCCCTTCTCCCTTGGCACAACAGCTTGTGTTGCCAAGCTGTCATCATGTGAAGGACGACCACGTTTCCTAGAAGGCACCTTCTTTCCAGCGTAGAGAAGTCCCTCGGTGACACTCATGCGGAAGTGCATAAGATTGAGTATCTTCTTACTTGGAACGCCAAGTGCTGCAGCAGCTTGCTTGTATTCAAGCCATGCAAGCACAACCGCCAAGTCTGAATCATGAAATATCATCCGAAGTGTCCAATTCTTCGATTTTATGAATGTCCTATAGTAGCTCAACATTTGGTCAAGCATATCTACCCCACCCATGCCATGATTATACAGTTTTACCACCTCTGGACGTTCCGCTTGAATGCACTTTTTTTCTTTCTTTGCCCAGCGTTCAACGATGTCTGTGGTGCCTTTGCTAACAAAATTAGATGCCATAACAACAGTCTTGTTGTCGACCCACTTTACAAGAGTTATGTCTTCCTCTGTATTTGTAACTGCTTGTGAGAAGCCCCGTTCCATCTTCATTGCCTTCTTATCAGCTATGAGGGGTGGGTTGCCAAACCTATTCACCCTTACAGTTCCAGCTGCATATATGTTCTTTTTTCGAAGAATCTGAAAGAGGTTGTATGTAGAGAAATAATTATCAATGTACAACTTGTGCCCTTTCTCGTTGCCGATACGCTTAGTAAGCTGCAACACAATTGCAGCATCTAGACCGTACATATTCAGCGCTTGTGCATCTATTTCGGGTAGCTGACCTTGATAGATAATAAAGTCATAAGCAAGGCCAGATTTCCCATACAAAAATAATATTTTGACCCCCCATGGACACGGTTTGCCTTTCACATACTGTTTTATGATAAATTTACATGTGAAAGGCACAATTTGTTAGTCTACACAAATATTTTCTTCTAGGTCCAGCTCTAAACACCTAGCTCTAATGGCATTGTAGAGTGGCCTCACTATGAATAGTTTATCTACGCAGTCTGCTGGCATCTCTAGGACGTTTACAATTTGAAGGTTTGACAGTAGCTCAAAGAAACGATCGTTTCTTCAGTGGATGGTTCGGCATGACTTGTAGAGGGAACTTGATTTTGAACAATTTGATGTATGGGCCTAAATTTTTTTGTTCGCGTTATGTTTATTTCTACTATCAATTTTTTCTTGCCTTCATGCCTTTCTTTTGGTAATCGTCGATTACCTTTTGCTTTCTCAACTTCTTGCTTTTCCTTACCTTTTTCTTCCAATTGGTTTTTGAAAGGGGATGAAGTAATGATTTCTGATTTTTGAGCTGGTCTTTTGTTTTTCCTTTCCTGCTGCTCGTGTTGTGGGAGAGGTAGAACTGTCCGCATATGAACTTGTATTTTACCAGGTGATGTGGCCTCTAAAGAAACCAAATCGTCATTTTCTTGCTCCTTATTCATATCATTTGGAATAGATTCCTTCTGAGCTTCAGTAGACATTGTCTGAGGTCGGTGTAGTTCATTAGGAACTTGATCGGTGACTAATGATGGAGTGAACGTATCTTCACTTATGATATTGGGTTTAAATGGCTCTATTCCAGTTGCTTTGAATGCTCTTTCAGCAAGTTGAACTCTCGCAGTGGTGCTGTACGCTGTACCAAAAATGCCTGCAACTTGGTAAAGAGTGATCGTCCTTCCTGGATTTTGGACAAGATACTTCTCTGCTTCAGTTGCATACGCTGTCTTCAGTGGTGCGAAAAAACCCCTATCTAAAGGCTGGATGAGGTGACTTGCATGTGGGGGTAGGGTTAAAAATGTTATGTGATTCTCCCTTCAAAATAAAACTGCATTAAGAGAACAGTGAGAGGAATGGTTGTCTGCTATTAAGAGAACTGGATCGTCTTCTGAAGGTTTGACATAAGTTACAAAGTATTTGAGCCAATCAAGAAAAAGTTCCGAGTTCATGTATCCTGTGTCACTTATCAGAGACAAAGGGCCTGTTGGAGCATCTTTGTAGAGCATATCGTTCGTCCTTTTTCTGGGAAAAATCAAGGAAGGTGGTACAAAAATACCTGTGACACTCATGGCACACACAGCAGAGACAGTTTGCCCCCTTTCTGCACTGGACACTTTGCAGACTGTTTTTTCCCTTTTGGGCTAATTATCTTAGGCGTTTTGTTGGGAACTGTGGACATCCCTGTTTCGTCCATATTAAATATCCTGTGAGCCAGAAACTTTTTTTCGACACGAGAGTGTTTCAAAACTTACATACTAATTATAGTAAATCACTTCTTACCTGATAACTTGAAGACAAAATGCGTGGAAGCGATAACAACGTAGTTAGAAACAGCAGTCATGTATACATGTCTAAACACCTAACTGGCTTCAGCTTGCGATTATGCCAACATTAAAAATAGGCCCTGCGTACTCTTACCCGACTGCGTACTCTTATACTCCCTTACCCTACGCTTTAAGTATAATTACTACTGCTGTTAAATTTCTGGTAACGGTGATTGCTTTTATGCTTTTAAAAAACTTTCGCATACACAGTAAATGATATTTATGCGTATTTATGTGGAAATAGCAGATTTATTTTACGAGATATTACCTCAAAAACAAATGTGTGTGTATAAAAGTAAGCCACCAGGTTTTTTACAATATACTCTTTGATTCTCGATTCTTTGATACCTCTAAAAATCGAGAGGGTATCGAGGAATCGACTTTAACATATAATTTAAACTATTGGTGCAGTAATTATGTGATAAAACACGGTAAATGAATTTTAACATTAATTTAATTATACTTGTACACGAGTAGAATAGAATGATTGCCAAGAAGTATAAATATTGCTCGGAACTGCTTGCTGTATGACATTTTATAAATAATAGTGAAGGTAAAGTCTCGCCTGTTAGCATTGCATGCGACACATGTTCTGAGTTCAACAGTACTCAGTCAGCAGTTTCCATTATTGTAATTACTTTCAGTGCGCAGTAAACTGTGGCTCATTCTGGTGGAGTAATGAGTCACTATCTTGGCCTTGGTTCTCCGTGCTGCGAGTGCCTAAATGCCTGGACTAGGAGATTTAGAGCTAAAAGAATTCAATCTAGGTGTTCACTCAGAATCTGTACATCTCGGCCTAAGTTCGGCATTTCCCAGTAGGCCAGCAGTCGCTACGTGCTTTACGAGCGGCCGTTACCATGGATTATGGTTTAGCATATATACTGCTAACTACCTACAATCTGATATTGAATGGATTCGTTCTTATATTTCCATTATAAAAAATCCTTCCTGCAGTCTGTTGTATGACAAACCCAACTCTTCCCAGTCATCTTTATTAAAAAATCTTGATTTCCATGTTTAACCCACACCCCAACTATCAAATTTTGTTTTTGTCTTCGAGGTAACTACTATACTTTATAGGCTGTACACAGGTTCGCAGCATTTTTTCTTTGAATCTAACAAGTAGTATATCACCACTGGAGTAGTACTACAACATACAGTGAAACCACTTATTTACACTTTTCAGGGGGACAGAGACAAGAAGTGTAAATATCAGGAGATTGTAAATTGACGGAAATACATAAAATAATGCAACATACCTAGTTTGTTGTACACCATTTACTGCTGCCTAAAAATACACACTGGGAACAATATTTAACAATAAATTAAATTGCAATTAAAAACACAAAAAAAATTGTACACTATAAATCTTTGAACAAAAACTTGGAAGTTTATGTTTTTGTAAAATACTCTGAAATCTTGGTCTGCTTACTTTTTTCTCTGTTCAAACACGTGATCTGCTTCTCTAAAACATAGAAATCTTCAAAACATTTTCACTGTTTTCACTAGCAGTAACAGTAATGTAGTCTCGCAGGATCTAAAGAGCAGCAAGTGCAACTTTACTTGTGGGTGGTGTCTTCAATTCCTGATCTTCAGCATCGGCTTCATCTGTATTGTCTTGTAACTTACTGCAGTGCCCACCAACAAAGTCTTCTAAACGCTGCACTTCTGACGTGACCACCTGACTGTCGACTTCCACGTAGTCTTGAAATGATTCCTTCTGCAACAGCTTCTCGTGTCCGTGAACATCTTCAGTGTTACTGTAATCATCTACACTAAGAGTGCAAGCTACTTCTGGGAAGACAAATCCAGCCTTTACAAAGCAGTTCTGAATTGTTGAAACTTTAACTTCGTTCCAGGCTCTTGCAGCAAAATGCAAAGCATTGAGCAGATTAATCTTCATTGAAGAATGATCCTTTCCAGTGTCTAGCATTAATACTGATCTTGCAACAAGGTACTTGCGGTACAAAAATTTAAAAGCCTGAATAATACCCAAGTCAAGGGGCTGTAGCTTGCTTGTACAATTCACTGGGAAGAAAACAATCAAGTGTTGTGAAGTAGGCTTGGATTTTATGAGCAGGACACTGATCAATAAAAAGAACTACCTTTCTATTTTGCAAGCCCATTTTCGCATCAATTGCATACAACTCGTTCTGAAACAAAGTAGTGGTCATCCATGCTTTGTCATTTGATTCATACTTTGTTGGGAGATTTTTAATGTTTTTAAACACCTGGGTTTTTTCGACTAGCCAATAACAAAAAGAGGAAATTTTTCGCTTCCATTTGCATTGGTAAGCAAATGAACAGTAATCCGCTGCTTGCTAAGCTTACCACCGTGACATTGCTCTCCTTTAAAACTGAAGGTCTTATCTGGTAGAACATTAAAAAACATACCTGTCTCGTCGGCGTTAAAAGCATTTTTGTGGTCAAAGCCAACATTTTTTTCCGGCAACTGAGTTCCTTTCCAGTGTTCCACAGTCTCCTCGTCCACGCGTTCTCTCTCGCCGCAAACCGTTTTATAAACAACATTGTGGCGCTGCTTAAAACGATCTACCCAACGATTTGAAGCCGTAAAATCCTGACTGTCCACCCTGGAGGCAATTACACGTGCCTTTTCCCTCAAAATGGAACCATTTATCGGTAAATTTGCAGCACGTGCACTGACAAACCACTCGAGAAGAATTTCTTCTAGCGGTTTAAATTTGAACTCCTTTACATACTTACATTTTTTGGCACTCGGCCCACATCGTGCAACATTTGCAGTGATCGTTTCTCGGCAATTGACGATGGTATTGAGACATGTATTGAAAGTTCTTTGGCAAGGTCTGCAGGTGATCCGATATGTTCATCGAACTTCGCAATTATTTTAACTTTATCTGACATGGAAATTGTCCTTCGAAGTATTGTCTTTTCCATTTTCACACAAAAAAAATTTTCTGTCGATAAAATTACAGTGAATATTCTAGCATAGCGTACACACAAAAAACTAAACGCATAACCTCACATTTACTATCGTACAGGTTGCCAACATTGCTAATGTCGTTAATTACTCTTCTGGTGATAAGTGCTAAGATATCAATATCAAAATGAGTGAGTGAACAGAGACAAATTGTACTACGTGTGTCGACTAGCACTCATCCTCATAAAGAAAAATTGTTTCGGAAGACTTCTCAATGACGCCATATTGAATTTACTAAAAATTTTAAGTTGACAAAATATATATACTTCTTGACTTGTGCTGTGTTCTTTACACTATTTACGGTGCAAACGCGAACACTCTTCCACACATCTGTGATCTTACAGCCGGTAGATTTCTTCTATGATGAACAAGTTGTGATGTTTGTAAACAGTGCAAGCGTAAATAGTGTGTTAAAGTGGATTATTTTGTTGTGATTGGTGAGAAATTAATACATTAGGCATAATGGACGATAAACTGGACCTCAAATAAACAGTGTAAATTACAGGAAAACTTATGTTTTCGTAAGCACCACTTAGTGCCATCCTAGCGGGAGGGATGTAAATACAGGGTTTCGGTGTATCTTTCTCTGTGTTTTGCCAAGCTATGCCAAGCCAACGGGCACCTAGATCCTTTGGCTCGCTCATCTGGTCACATGAGCAAACATCTAGGCATGTGCAGAGTGGTATGTGGTGGTGCGGAGAACCAAGACATAGTGACTCATTGCTCTGCCAGAAATGAGCCACAATACAGTGCACTCTCCAAGTATCAACAACTGCTTACAGAGTTCTCTACATATGCAGCTGCTGTACGGCATTCGCGTGCCAGCCTTAGTCTTTCAACATTGCTGTTGTATATCTTCCATGGCACACATTCTGTGATGGAACACAAGTGTTTTTTGAAGGCTGAATTTAGACCATTAGGTAGGTTCTACTCTATGCCTTGGGTCGTGAGCTTCCAGGCTTCACGAAACATTTTTTTTTCTATTATCGTCATGCAACATTCTGTTAAGTTAAAATTTTTATATAAGGTATTGTGTCACTTACAAAGAGTGTCCTCTGTGAAGGTCTTTGATCTCAGTAACTGCTTACATTTTTTTTACAATGAGTCACGTATTCAAAATAGCAGTAAAATTTTTATATTGTCTACAAAAACACTGTTCCATTTTGTAAACCAACCAGCTAAGTTGCTTTCACTATGCTGCTTCCCCGTGTAGTGGTGGGGTAGAATACCACAACAGCTGACCCGTGCTTGTCGTAAGAGGCGACTAATCGGGATGCTGTCAGGATCTGAAGTTTTTTTCATGTTTCTTCCTTCCCCTTCTACTTCCTCATCACCGTTCTCTGTTCATCTCATCAGGTCCCATAATATATTCCTTCTCTCATTCATTTTGTGAGGCCAGGACATTGTTCTTCCTAATGAGGTCCTATCCTCAGTTATGAGTGTTGCCTTCGAATTGTGTGACCCTACTGGGTGCCTTTGTTAGTGATTGTTTAGTGAAGCCCAGCAGGCAAATATAGGTGCGGATCACATATCCGGTTACATGTACATCCATGTTGCACCACCTAGTGCCGTCCTTGCGGGAGGGATTCATAGCCACTCTGTCAATGCACCTAAACCTACTGGGATGATGTGTTACCGGCTGTATGGAGGAGGTTGGTGTAATCAACCACTAGTTCCCTGAAATGGCACCAGTGTGGGGAGCCTGGGATGTTTTCCCAGGTAGGGGAATAAAGCTGGCCTCGCCAAGGATGTACAATTTGTCCCTGGTTATCCCTGCTGTGCATTTCGGTGTGCTACTAGGGCAATAGTTTGCAGTAGATACATTGCTACAAAGGGTAGCTGCTCCTACTGCCAAAGGGAACGAATACACTATTTACAAAATGTACATGTCCAAACAACAGCCGGATCAAGCAACTGCACACTGAAATGACCCTTATTCGGATTGTGATCATATGTTCGTTGTGAAGTTAAGTTGTTAACTCTGTAGTTCTTTTTGGTTGTAGGCCTCAAAGGACACCATTCGAAAATGTTTTATGTACATTTGTAAGAAGCTGTAAGAGTTTTGAATATCTGCTGTGTAGATATTGTAGAGAAAATATGAGATTTTGGAGCTCTAGGGAATGCTTATTTGTAGTGGTTTTAATGAGGAAGTTTCACAGTCCATTGTGGTATGGAATTGACTATTTGTGAAGTACAGTAGAACCCCGATTTTACATTCCCTTGAAGTACATTTTCCCCTTAAATACACCATTTTTCTGGTTTCCATTATTTTCCCTATATTAACAATGTGTTGCGTGCCTGCCAATTATGCTTTAATTGATACTTGCTTCCCCTGATTTGCACTTACTGTTTTTTATAAAGCTAACAATATTTTTCCTTCCACTTGCAAATTAATTGTTGGTATCCTGGAAGAAGGATGAAATTTAAATTGAGAGAACTGTGGACTGTACCTATCTGTATGTCCAAAAAGTTTTAAAAACAGAAAAGCAATGTAATAAATGTTAGTAGTATAAATCATGCCTTTTCTTAATCAACGCCCAGTAGCATGTAGATGCCAAACAAAATTTTTTGTTAGAATTTTTGATTATATTTTACTTATAAAGACGTTTTGAGAATACATATTACATCTGTGTAGCAATTATGAGTAACCTTGTAATATTTTTTTATTAATATATGTATTGTTATAGTTCTGTTTCCCTCCATTTACACTTTCCCCTCATTTACAAAATTTTTCACTTATCCCTTAGAAGGTATAATACAGGGGTTATACTGTAGTAGCTATTTAAGTGTATGTGACAAGCAGGGAAATAGAAGTTTATTAGTTTTTGGATTGGCCCAGAGGCCAAAACTTTGTTGAAAGTCTTCACTATACCAAGAAAGAGGGCTGTGGTGTATTTTATATTTTGTAGTGCCAATGCCACGTCTGTTTGTGCGGTGGTTCAATTTTCACCGTAGGGTGTTGTCTCACTCCACGGGTTGATTTTGCATTTATAAATCATAACAATATTTTCATTGAAATTACTTAAAAAAATAGCACTTTAGTATTAATAGCCAAGTTTTACTTACACAGTACTTGATGACTCTAAAAAGGCAATAATATACTCCTAATTAAAACATACTACATATATCACTATTTGCATCATCAATATTAGTCGGATGTTACCGACTATGAGTTTACATTACAGCACCCATCTGCCTACCTTGTGAACAGTGTTGCAGCGTCATAGCAGAACACTTTTTTTCTGAGAAACTTCTCACATGTTTCAAATGTGTGCGTTTATGCTACTCTTGTTTACAAGTTGTGGGGCGTGATTATCAGTAGAGTCTGTGTGGCCATTTGTGTTTGCTACCCATACATTTATTTATTACGTCAGATAAGACGTCAACACATACACATAATAAATTCACAGATAATTCTAGAGATGTGCGATTCCAACATTTTCAGTTCCATTAGATTCCATTTCGGATATCACTACAATAATTGAAATTCAATTTTGATTCCTTTGATAACTATTTTAGCGTGCTCGGAATAAGTAACTAATAACAAAAAATACTTAAAGTTGTGTATTTTAATAACATTTCTAACATAAAATACGCCAATAACTCATTGACTCAGTCAAATGCCTATTTAAGTACTGTAGTACAATTTTTTCATTTTCTGGCAATATCATTAAAGGTGTTTTTTAGTCTATATTTATATAATATTAATAAAAATAAACACTGTCTGGTAGCGTTTGAAGGGGAAAATAATCATTTATATAACTACAGTCACGCAATTATAGCCTAATTAGGGGTTTAATTAACTTAATACAGTTATGAGTCACTATTTCAGTGTTCAAGTATTTATAAGCTTGTGTATCCCACAGTACTTTACAGGTTCTGATGCAAGAAAATTAATTGCTCCACTGTCTCAAGAGAAAGGTTTTCTCTCTTGGCTTTTTCAATGTTTCCTGCAACTGAGAACAGGTGTTCGTTTGGAACAGATGTAGCAGGAATACACAGAATCCTTCTTGTAGCCACAGAAAAATATCTGTGATGAATGAGGTTTTTCTGTTAGCACAGATATGGGTTTGTGGGTAGTTTTTCAAGTGGTTTGTTCAAATACATGACATCATTTTCCACACTGGAGCTCGAAGCCTCCAACTGTGCTGATTGTTCTTCAAAACAACTCCATACATTTAAACATGACTGTGAAGATCCAGCTGCTGCCTGTCGTCCAACACACTGTGCATCAGAAATCTGAATCTTGTTCCCTCTTTCTGTTTTTATCAAACCTTTTATAAAGTCTACACCTTTCCTTTTTTCGTGATCTATTAACAGTACAGATTTAAAACATGGATCAAGAAGCATGCCTGCGACATATTCATTCACAGATTTATAGTTGGGGAACCATGCCAAAATACACTTCAATAAATTTATTGCAAAAACTATGCCTTCGCCAGGTCGTGCTTTACTTACAAATGACTCGAGCACGCTTTTATTTCCATCAACGACTGGAAATACCTGAGAGACTGTGGGTAAGTGCACCAGTGGGCAGCCATTTTGATGAAGTTAAGCAATGAGAAAATGTTTTTAATATCAAATATACAGAAATTGGCATTAAGGCATGCATCACTACTTACAACTGGTTTAATATTATTAATTTAAAAAATGCTGTCGACAACAAATTAAAACCAATAATTTATAAAAATGTAAATATTCGGAACGAGTTAGTTCACCAATACTCAGCCACTTGTAACAAGTAGTCAACCAGTGTGTCTTCTGAAGTCAGCCACCTGGCTTTTGAGATATGATTTTATAGATAGTGATGATTTTAAGACAATTTGAAAGGATTTGTCGTAAGTAATCATATCTCACTCTTATTTGAGATATGTGTATAAAATAATAACATACAAAACAATGTGATAACTTGAAAAACATGGATCTATCCTAGATGTAAGTTTGTATGTCTTTGTGATTTATACTGAATTTGAACAGTCCTCTTCCGTATATTTCAGGGCTTTGTAATCTACCAACTATGTCATTTTTTGTGAATGGATACTCATCTATGACAGCTGGGAAACCATACACAAAACCGGAATGGTCTCTCATCATCTTTGGTGGAAGAAATGTCCCGTCGTACCCATCACTGTTCGCACGAATCACTTTGCCAATGAAGAATCTGCAGGCTTTTGGTTTGTCGTCTTTGAAGGAAACTAGCGTCCAATCATCCACATGAACCTGCCAAAAAATATAATTAGTGTAAGCATTAAAATAGAGCTATGTGGTCATTATAATGAAACAGTAGGAGGGAATAAGCAAGGACAACAGTTATAAACTTGAGACTTCTTGTAGAGCTAGGCAATGCTATTATTTATGTCTAAATGAAATCTACAACTGACATAGTAATTATGCAATAATTTTTAGAATCCGTTATAAAAATGTGTGGACATAAAACATGGCTTACACTAGGGGCTTCGCTACAGACGAGAGTTATAGGGATGAATGAATAAGAATGGTTCTACAAGTTTATATTATGTTAAAGTCTACATGATTATGAGCTAGGAGGGGAGCGGTATTAACAGAATTAACTAAGTTGATAGAGTGTATTAACTACAGGCCTAATCGGAGCTGACGTTCCTACCTTGTTCATGATGCTGAAGGCTGCGTGGCTGTAGTCGACTAGCGGCGAGCGGCTTGTCTAGGGATTCGAACCTGCGACCTTCTCCCTGCCACAGCGGGCTGTTGGCGGCACATCTTGTTTTATACATGACCGTAACGAGAGGTTTTTCTTTTTTCCTTTGTTTGCTACTTCTTTTGTTCTCTCTCGATGATCCTTTTCCTTTTATTTTCGGTTTCTTCTACCTTTTACTGATCCTTTTTCGCCATTTCTGTGATGAAATAGCACTCGGTGATTTTTCTTTAGGTGCTTTCTTCTTCAAGTGAATTATTGGTTTTCGGTAATAGAAAGATGTTGCTTGAAAAGCGATGGGATTATTTTACCATCCTTATCATTTGAGGTAACTTAATTCCGTTTTAAATTGTTCTCAGCATCTTGATTTGTTGCAAGCCTAACTGGAGTATTTCTATTTACTTGTGGCCCAGGCTCAACATCTTCAATGGCTGTCGATGAAGCAACGTCAGTGTTTTTTTGTCGAAGCATGTTCACCATCTTCAAAACTTATTGTTGGAGTGATTTAATTTTCTGTCAATATAGCCATATCAATTTCTTCCAAAACTTGTTCACCACCTTCAAAATTTGTTGTTGCAGTGTTTTCAATTTATAATATAGGCCGACCTATTATCTGCTCATCTCCAATAGAGTCCGTTGGACTTACTTGATTTGCAACTAACAGGCCTATGCTCAACATCACCCATGGTCAAAGAGTCTGAAAACAATTCACTACCAGTTTCAGTAGCAATCATGGCTGAAAAATTGCTTGTTGATTGTGTTTCTGGCTTAATTATAAACTCCATGCTGGCAATATCCAATGTACTTAAATCAAAGATGCCATCAATGTACCACGATGCAGCTAGGAATAAGAAAATTCCTGTGTTTGCCTAGGATATGTCAATACTAAAATATTGCATGCACTGTAATTCTCCAGTAGTCAGCCACCGTGGCTAACTACTGGAGACATGTAAGCTGAGAGCCAGTCAAAACTTAAAAAGAATTTAATAATACATATCATGTTTACTCTAGTGAAACTGTAATTTAAACCCTAATGGTGTAAACTAAACATTACTAAACCTCTTA
This sequence comes from Medauroidea extradentata, assembly GCA_003012365.1. Classification (NCBI taxonomy): domain Eukaryota; kingdom Metazoa; phylum Arthropoda; class Insecta; order Phasmatodea; family Phasmatidae; genus Medauroidea; species Medauroidea extradentata. The sequence goes on along the minus strand of PNEQ01102513.1, from coordinate 7,020 downwards.
CAATAAATAGTAGTCATAATTACTTTTAAAAGTTGGAGTAGCATGCAAATAAAAATCACACCAGAAGCCATCTTGCGAAAATAATGAGAAGCGCATAGAACAAACATTCGTAGAGAATTCAAATTATTATAGTGTTTTTTGATATATTGAGCATTGCACAATATAATATGGCTGAGTATTTGGCCAAGCCATACAATGTAGTACACACAGATTTATTTATTATGTGTCAATTATGTAGCAAATGGCTGACCACTGGTGGGTTGCTGGGATAAGGAGAACTCACCCTTTTCTTTTCCACTAAAATCTTTAGTTGCCTCGTCTATTGGCTCTAAAATTTTTGTTATCCCTTCAGCAAGTTTCCATTCAGTGGAACTTTTGTCAGATGAGGCTAGTTCAGCTGCAATCGTCTCTTTCTGGTCGACAAGTCTTTTGATAATGGCGATCTCGCTGTTCCAGCGGGTGTCGACTGAATTAACTCGTGCTGTTTTTTTCCCATCTGCTCTTGTATGTCACGAAGACAATGACGATTTCGGGAGCTACGTTTGTAATGCGCTACTATAGCAAGACATGTTTTGCACAATGCCTCAACCCCGGGAGTTTAGGTTTTGACATTATTTATGGCTAGCTGAAGTGAACTTGAAAGACTGCCGAGTGGTTTTAGTAGTTGCAGACTTAATTTTTCTTACAGAATCAGAAACAGTGTAAATAGGCAATGTGTTTAGGTTTTCCAACCTAGTACTTGGATTAAGCAAAACTCTAGAAATTGCTTCACCACTATGTTCACCAGTGAACAAAACATTTCCCAGTGTGTAATGGACAGGAACAAAGTTAGAATCCATATAATGACAGTTTAATGACAAGTAGCTGTCATTGCTACGTGATGTCTACATATCCGTCGTAAATGCCACAGAACTGACTCCTCCTCCAAAGTCTTTAGATATTTTTGTGTGTACTTCACCTACCAGGTCATTGTACCTGGTACTACACGTCTCGAGAAAGTCGTTTGATATCAGGTATGGTATATTTAGGTAACACTAATGTCGTCAAGTCTTTTACCATGCTAGATGGCTGTAAATCCACAGCAATCATTTTGCCAGTGGGATTCGTAATGCCAAGCCAATGACATTCGTAATGCCAATAGCTTTGGGGTGGTCTCTAGCGTACTTCTCTTGGCTGGAAAATGAATTTGCCAGTGAGAGTTGAGCTTTTTTACTGGCTGTGGAAGGCACAGGTATTACCTTCTTCCGAAGCTGCAAGTATTCTTAATATACAGCTTTGTGCAGTGTTAGGTGCTTTGCCATACTTGAAGTACTACCATGCAGTTGTTTCAATTTACTTCCACGGGTTTTACATTTTGAATGACTTTCTTAAATTTTGTGATAAAATTTCCAAAGAATACCACGGCCCTTACATTTGGTACCACTTTCATCCATTGTTAACACTCACATCACCGCTACGTACTGTGTCACCGACGTCACCCAGGAGCCTATCCACAAAGTTGTTTTTAACTCAAAAAGCAAAAATGTACTAGTTTTTTCAACATGCCTCAAAAATCAGATTTAAGCAACAAGAAAATTCTTTGCTGGAGTAGGCCTATTCATAAAAAATAATATTACATCAAAATAACATTTCAAAACATTTGCGAAGCAGCTGCTATTTTGTTTCTTTCTTCACTTCACATAACGCATTTGTATTGTTCCTGGTAAAGTGAACGTCACTCGCGCAAATGCAACAACAAAAAAAAATTTTTAAAGTAAGACAGTGACACATTAAGCGGATTTTACAATTGTGCGACACTGCGGCAGCGACAACCTACGATGCGAAGGCCTGCGAACTTCGCACACTAATAGTCGTCAATCGATTTTACAATAATGTGACAGCGACAATGCGTTTAGTTGCTTTTAGTGCCATCTTTCGTCAGAAATAGTATCGAAAATAAACAAATGAATCCCGATTGCTGGCGATTTCTCCAGTTGATTGCTGTAGAAATTGTTTTGAGGGTTATAAAGAATTTCTCGCTTCCGAACTTCTTAATTTAACAGCTATTCTGCTTGCTTCGTACAACTTGACATCTGTAATAAAATTATCCACATACATTAATTGGCACACACACCAAGTTAATATGCTGGTTACATGTGTTTAGGTCGTATGCTGAATTTATTTGACTGGCAAAATAGCCTACTATATTATTAACCCTTTCAATCCTGACTTTTTTAAATTTCAAAATAATAAAAAATCTGATTTTCATATCTAGAATCCTTAAATTTTTTTCTAGTTCTAATACATATATGTTTTTATTTTTTATAAGTCAGAAAAAAAATATATGTCTTACACCTGTACACATCACACCACTAGTAAAACAAATTTTAGGTAGTTCCTAATTTTTTTTTAAATTATAAAATCAAACTATTTACTGTTTAATTACTATAATATTCAATTTTATGCATTTAAATTTGGTTATAACATATGTAAATCAGTTTTAAATTTACAAATTAAAAAACCATACTTGTGAACTAATACTTATGTCAACAAACAATAAATATTGCACATTCAAACATCTCAAAATCAGTGTTACAAAATAAACACTTGCCAAAAACAAAAAGAAAAAGTGCATAAACGTTTAAAAGATATGCATGGAAGAATGAAATCTTTCATATCGCTCCAAAAATTTATGACACTATTTAGTGTGGTATGCGATGAAGCAGTTTCTTCCTTTGGTAAGACAAATATGTACTTTGCACTTTTGACACGAGTTTCGTGACCAGCCCGTACATTTGGGCATCTTGCACCAAGTACCAGATTTGTCCCCATCATGTAAAGGTAGGTGGTCGACTGCGTCAAGTTGCACATTTGGTGCTGGTCTCTTGTCTCTGTTGCTTTGCTGCACCACAGGCTCGAGTGGTGAAATGTGATGGGTTGGTGGACGAATACGGTTTTTTGCTGGCACACTCTTGCCCTAGTACAGAAGGCTCTTCGTCACATGCGTCCTGAAATCATCAAGTCGAGTTTTTTTTCTGGGAGGTATGCCCAGTGCATCATCATCTCTCCTGTACTCCATCCATGATTGTACCACATCCATGTCTGCTGCATGAAAAATCATGCAGAGGGTCCATTTTTTTGACTTGACGAAAGTCCTATAGAAACTTATCATCTGGTCGAATAAATCAACTCCTCCTATCCCATGGTTGTACCTACGAACAATTTCAGGTCATTTTACTTGTACATATTTATTGTATTTTTTGACCACATTTCAATGGTATCCACGGCTCCATTTCCGACAAAATGCGAGGCCAATGTTATAGTTTTATCGTCAACACATTTGACAAGGGTGACATTTTCTTCACTATTGTGGTGACCTCTTCAGAAAAACCTCGATGTTTTTTAAGAGCATCCTTGTCCAGTAGCGATGAAGGTTTTGCAAACCTGTTGATCCGTACTGTTCCTGCTGCATAAATATGTCTATCCTTCAATGCTTGGAAGAGAGCATAGTTAGAAAAATAATTGTTGAAATAGAGTTTGTGGTAACATTCACCTTCAACCTGCTTTACCAACTGTAGCTCAATTGATTCACTCAGGTCACAGTTCTTGATCTCTAGGGGATAAATTTCTGTCGTTTGTGCTTGGGAGATAATGAAGTTGTAAAACAACCCTGATTTACCACAAAGGAATAAAATCGTTATGACCCACGGGCAGGGCTTGCCTTTCATATATTGCTTCAGGATGAACCTACCTGTGAAGGGAACAATTTGCTCATCAGTGCACAGCTCCTCTTCGACATCCAGACATATATATCTAAACAAAATTGCGTTATATAATGGTCTTACTTTGTATAGTCTATTAGTACACTTGGCTGGTGTTTCCAGAACATTTACGACATGTAATGCCAACCAAAACTTAAAAAACGGATCCCTAGTAATGTTCTCAAGGAACATGCTTATACCTAGGACCTTATCCCAGAAAAGCTGAGACCTTGGAATCTTCAATGTTCCCGCAGCCATGTGTAATGCAAATAATGTTTAGATTTCATCAGAAGATGCATGTTTGTATCTTGGCATGTTGTGCTGCACAGCGTACAAATTCATCTCGGCCATCTCGCCAAAAAATTTCTCGGCTAAATACCTGCAAAAATCTCCCACTGGGGAAAGCAACTCTTCATCATTATTGTCTGAATAAGACTCAACCAGCACTGAAATTAGCTTGTGAGCCTATAATATTTCCTTCATTTTAGGTCTAGAATGAAAAATTTGCATGGAGTCATTTTGTTCCAAATTCTCTTTAGCATCTTCATCTAAATTTTCACTGTCACTGGCAGCATGATTGGCGCTGATTCTGTCACAAGTAACACATGATCCTTTCTGACCTTCTGCATGTGGAATAATGTCCTCTGCACCATCATCGTCTGTCAACCAGGAATCTGATATTTCACCACTATCTAACATGTCAAAAATACTAGCAGTGACTTTGCAAGCTCCATTTGCTTCAGCCATTATGTTTTATTATTTTGGAGAGAAATAAACAAAAAAAAAATGAACAGTAAATATACACGAATTGAAGAGTAAATGTAAACAAATGCAGAACACTGGACTCATTAACTTACTATATTATTAAATTCTCACCTTTGAGTATTTTTCGTTGTTTATTTACAAATTTGATATTTTATTCTTTTTTGTCGTTCCTGTTCATATGCGAATTTTGTAGCTGCGATAAAACGTGTCCTATCGCAGTCCATCGGATCGCTGTCATCTGCTTGCTCTAATTACTTTTACCGCACTGTCGCAGTGTCGCGCAATTGTAAAATCCTCGTTGATGTTTCAATAATTCTCGTACCCTACTTTTAGTATGAAAAATTGCCTGGATTATTAATGCAGCGCATTTTAAGACATGTTATTCAATATCTTTGTATTAAAAACATCGAAAAAAAAAATCAATGAAATATTATTTAGAAATAAACCTTTATCGCAGAATTGAGATGTATTGGTATGGGTAACACTGAAAGCACGACTGTTTTGTGAGCGATGTAAAATGGCGATGTTTGTGGTAGAAAGAAAGAGACAACCTCCGAATGAAAGTTTCAATGACAATGTTCAAATACTATGTTATATAAATGTGAAAAGTGTCGAAATTAATGACAAATTAATGCCTAGTTAACTTCGAAAAGTATATCAAGCAATTATTTTATCCCGCTGATTGAACTTTACTTTCCACTGCCGGTAGTGGTTCACGAGAAAAGTGTCGACAAATGTGTGATAAACTAACGATGTGCACAGCACATAAACCAGTATGTTGCATCAGTTCTGAACCATCAGTTTTGTGAGGTATTTACAGTTATAAAGTAACTATGCCCACCCAGTTAGTGACACTGAACTCAGAAATTGTAGGGTAAGCAATTTCATGTGTACAAATATTTTGATACACGATGTTTGTCATTGTGAATGTTAACGGCGATATAAAAGTTAACCTGTTAAATTGTGATATTTGTTCGTACATAGCAGTTGTTTAAATTGCTTTAGAGAAAAATAATTGAGCAAATTTTTTGTTCGATTCGGAGTTCAAATACTGAAAGAATCGAATCGGAATTGGAAGTTTTCGGGTACTCGCACATCCCTAGATAATTCCCTTATCGGCAACACATGTTTCTGAGTATAGATACTTGCCCTGAAGGTGCGAAATATGAACAAGGCTAGGCCTACCTTTTACTACTGGGAGGTGAGCTTACAAGTATATTAAGATGTAATGGTGATGCATCACAGTGCATTGTGTTAGAGGCGATACCGCGTCAGATTAGCCTGTCAACATCGCCCTTAGCTTCGTGGCTCACACAAACAAATGGCCACCAGGACTGCTCCTTAAAGTGATGTATTTTACTAGAGCAAAAATAGTGATAAAGGTTATATACCAGTATGTGTTTCTAACGAACTTATTAAAAAAAAAAAAAAAACAGTAATTCCAACTCAACTTGTGATGGCCCACCTCAAAATCAAACTGTTTATGTGGAATAATTGTTTTGACTTGTGTGTGGGTATTCAGCTGTGTGACTAGAAGTATTCCAAATGTTTGCCTGAGTGTACTTAGCAATGAAATCTGGCATCTGTTCTGGGGTAGAGCTGGGTCTTTTCCTGGCTTAAATGTTGTAAATATAATTCAGCAAGTTTCCATGGTTTGGGGAAGTGATTGAGATAATTTCGTAGAAGAGATCAATTATTAGACATAGTACAGGCAGGTGCAGATTGAGAAGAGCTATGTTTGTAATTTCATCAGGTGCGGTACCTTGTGAGGGTGAATGGTTTTATGTAAGCAATACTTCAGTCAGAGTTAATTTTTTTTTTTTTTAAATTTTGCTTTACAAATAGTGTGTTCGTATTTGTAATAATATTGCTGGAGAAGTTTGGGTCTTCCTGATAATTATTTGGAGTGCATGGACGACTTGAAAAGAGGTGGATACTAGTAATTATGGCGAGACTCGCCAGAGGCGCTACTGGTAACTGTGCGAAACACGAACGTAAACAAACATGTTTTGAAATGGACGAAGCAGCATTGAAAGAGTTAGGCCCCTTACGCACTGTCGACTGGTTACCGGCAACCGAGTTGCTGGCGACCACGAGACAACAATACGGGAACGGGTGTTTACGCATGTGGTCGCCGCAACCACCTGGTTGCCGGCGTCTGAAACAACACTAGCAACTCAAACGACGACCAGACGTTGCGGCGACTAACGAGACAGCTGGAGTTCTTACCGCACGTACGCACTGTCGACTGGTTGCCGACATTTTCTTGTATCCAGAGCGCATTTGTGATTGCAGTTATGTCGTTCGATACCGAATGGTTTATTTTGGAAGTGCAGAGGAGAAATGCGATCTGGAATGTATCCTGTCCAGAGTATTCTAATCGCGATATGAAGAAAAGGCAGTGGGAAGAAATTGTCGACATTTTCGCCGGAGAGGAACTTCAAGAAAAAGAAAAGAAGGACTTAGGTAAGTAAAAACGTGTTTTATGGTAGCTAAACATTATTATTTTAATTCT
>PNEQ01102504.1:0-17862 GCA_003012365.1 Medauroidea extradentata | reverse complement strand
CCCTCTCTAGGACTGTATGTATGTTATTTGTTTGTTGACAACAGCTAACGCTCGACTTTTCTTTGTTGGTTTGTTTTTTCGTTTTATTGTGGATGTTTTCTGCAAGACGGCAACATTCGCAAGCAATGGCGTATGTCCATGATATCGGTTCTATACATAATACCAACCCATTGCAAGAATCGTTCAAAGATCACATACAGAGGTTTATTTTACATTATTTGTGTAATCATATACATTTTGTTATTTGTCTATGAACAGTTGTAACAGCGTAAAATAAAATTTCAACATTCGCTGTTGAATCACATCAGTTTCAATAAGCAGCGATGTTGTGAAAAATTGTGTTGTAGCAGACATTTACGTTACTTTCCATTTTCATTTCTCATTATATACAAACCCGAGAATAAAGTTCTTCTGATATATTATAATTATTACAGCAGTTAAATAATTAATGCGGGTGGTTGATTTTATTTGAATTAATTTCTGAGACAAAAAAAATTTGAATGTCTATCTCGACTTACAAAATATGAGTTTCTCTGACAACTAGGGGATTTAAAATGTTAATCAACATGATAGAAGAATCTTAATATTAGCAGAAACAATGTTAGTGTGACTAACTAGACCAAACACAAAAGGAAATGTAATAATTGAAAAACAGATTTTGCACCTTACATACAATTAATGTCATATTTTTGGACTTTGTTTGCTATAGTATTCGTCGTGCTACGGTAGCATGCTTGCTAACAAGAGTACTTGGGTTCGGAACTCCCCGCATGAGTGTTTATTTTATTTCAATAAATTCATTAATAATTTTATGCTTGAAAAATAACTCTACGAAATATTAATTTATTTTACGTAATTTTCTGTTTTTTAGAGGGAATGAGACGAATCTTTATCTTCGTTTGTATAGCCGAAGCAACTAATGTCACAAATGTAGGCACATATGAATTATGCCTCATAAATATTTAACTGCGCTTCTCCGGTAAATGAAATTCATTAATATCACATTTTCTTAGACAAAAATGTAATGTTTAAAGTAAGTAACACACATTTGAACATAAAGCGTTATTTTTTCCAGTTAGTGGGTTAAATAAAGAACACTTTTAAGATAAGGCTAACAAAACGAAGGCTTCAAGAAACTAATGTTTAAGTTACATAGTTTTAACCTATAAGAATGTAGTATTGTTAATGATTTCACGTAATTAATTTAAGGCAGTTTAATTAATTTAGAGCAAATTTTGTTGAATTTTATGTAAGAGGCCAAATACCTACTGTTAATATGTAGAAATTTTGTCTCTGTGTTTTAATCAAAAAAATTAATCACCCACATTTATTGTTTAACAGCAGTCATAATCATAAAATACTACGAGTACATTATTCTCGGGTTTGTCTATAATGAGCAAAGAAAACGGAAAGTAACAAAAATGTCTGCTACTACACAATTTTTTATAACATCGTTGCTTGTCGAACTTTATGTGATTCAACAGCGAACGTTTAAATTTTATTTTACGCTGTTACTACTGTTCACAAACGAATAACAAAACGTATATGAAGACACAAATAAAGTAAAAAAACCTCTGTATGTACATAGAGCAATGGAACCTAGCACACAGTTATCTTTTCCTACGATCAATTACCCACACCTTACATAATGTTTTTTTTTTTTTACTGTGCTGCCTGTGTGTTAGTGCATTTTGAAGACAAAAAAAAACCTCACAGTGCACATGACCACTCCGTATATGTCCACAGATGAATACGCGCTGTTCATAGAGGTATCACGTTGGTGTCTCGAACCTAAGCCTGGTGAATACTTCCTCTCTTCCCCTGGGTACCAAACCAGTATTCTTCCTCTCAAAAAATTTAAAGTGAGGTGGTTTATAAGATCATGGAATGAAGTTGATTGTATTGATGGAATGTCTGTTCCTTACCTGGATGGTAAAGAAAACTAACCAGGCGAGGCACCCAATAAAATGGGCCTGGGACGATCACTGCATACTAGTCATCCACATATTCAGTCAACTTCTTGTGCCCGCGCACAAGTTACCGTGAGGTAAGAGTTGACCACACACACATCAAAATATGTGTCACAACAACCAAGTTTGATTACATTCAGTCTCCAGGCTTTAAAATTTTTAGGCGTTAGAAGACAGAGAAAAAGAGACACACAGAAATGAGAGGGAGCACGAGAACACACACACAGTATGGTATGAGTCTACATTTTCCTTTGAAAAGTAGGCTAAAATTTTAACCCTGGAAGAGCATGAGTGACTTCCTTTAAACACACGATAAAGCATAAACTTTGTGGACTAGGTAACTTTTAGCGAGAGTGAAATTAATTTTCATTTGCTGTTTGCAGGAAAATCATAAGACAGGTTAAGAAACTTATTTTTATTGGCAGACTTGTTGAGAATTAATTTTCTCCTTACAAGGGCATAAGAAACTTTACTGTGACACAATTAAAGGAAGAAAACCAAGTACCTTGTAAATACTACTGTGCGCAAAATCACTTTCCAGCAGCTAAGAAGATATCTAAATCAAAGTGGAAAAATCATAATAAACCATACTAATCAGCAATTAAAAGTATATAAAAAAAATTCAAAACTCATGTCATAAGAACGACAAGACATAAGATATAGTATAGTATTCTCACAAGCAAATGTGATCACAAGCATTTTACTAAGTGATGGAGACTTGTTGAAACACTTGGCCTTTCAAAGAAGAAGGGGTGTTGGCTTGCATTGACAGTCAAGAGGGAGCGTGGTATCTATTTGTAGATGTGCTCTGCTAGTTGTAAAGTACTTACCAAGAAATGTAGCATGAAGTGAGTCTAAAGAGTGTAACAAACATAATATTTGAAGTTTTTCCCTTCAAATTTTCTACTTTTTCTAAACAATATAGTTTTATGGTTCTTCGAAAATATGCCATAAGAAATGGGCTGGTGGAAGAATGTTTCTACTGTACTTATGATGTAATGGTGTCACCAACTTCGATGCATTTCAATACATGGCATCTATGTTTTATCTTCCATAATGAAATCATTTGTACTTCATGCCAAGTGAACTACCCAGCTGTATCACTGAAATATGTACTTACAAAATGGTATGTATGGTAAAATGGAGATTAATGAAGGAAAACGTAATGTAGTAAGTAAATGAAAATTATTTAAATTAAAAAGCAAATAATAAACAAAGTTATAATGTACTTAAAAACACCGATCTAAAATGCCATGTACCTGCAGCAACTTCTCAAATGAGATACTGTAGTAGTAAAAAAAAACTATGGAAACTAAATGATTCCCTCTAGTTGTATTTACATTTCAATATATCTTACAGTTTACTAAGTAGTTTGAAGAATGTGTATACAGGATGATGTCAAAATGCACGTCAATATTTTGGGAAAACAATCCTCAGGTCTAGATGAACAAGAAATGTTACACTTATATAGGTCCGCAAATGTACCATTTCTGCACTAGGCCTTACAGTTTGCAACACATGATGTACGGTTCATAGCGCAGACTACTATTCTCCGTTCGCTCTAAGTTGAGTCCTGAAGTAAACAAATAAAGTAATATCATTGCACTTCGCTAGCTTCTAATTGGCTCAATTTGTGCGTCGCGCCGACGTACTATTTCCAACCGACAAAAGTGTGTACGGGCGGCATCATAGGAAACAACAACGCCGTATATATTAAAACAATACTGCGTGAAAATTTTGTACGTGTTATCGACATAGGGAAACAAAAATTACACAAAAATTTGATATAAATATTGACATCATGTGTAATTACTGTATATTTCAAAATTTAATAGTAATTGTCAAGTAATAACTAACGATTGTATTCAAATATTCCGGTATTAACGTAACGAAAATTTGGTACTACACGCAGAAAAAAAGTTGTCAACAAGATGAGTGATTAAACTTACTGTAAAGCCCTCCTGGATTATTTTGTACTTCGTTTTGGAAAAATTACTTTTATAAATCACCAAACAATCTGTCGATAATTCACGACACATATTGTTTTTTTTTATACATAAAAGATTGCTATGCGAGATTTTTATTCTTGCCTTATAAACATCACCACAGTTTGTTCAGTAATGAAGACTTATATCCACGTTTCGAAAACCATGTAAGACATTTTCACTGTTCACGTCCGACATCACATACATAACCTAATCTGCAAGCGACGTAAATGTAAACCGACGCGAGGACGGAACAAAATAGAACAAGGAACTTTGGTTAGGACTACGCGGCCGTGGGTCGGACGAACTTGAACGGAAAATGGACGAATGAAAGAAAACATTCGCAGTAACCACAACATTGACGCGTTAACGTCCAAAAATACTTTGAAAAAATAAAACATTATACCTGATTGTGATATTTCCGACATATTTTTACTGTGGTAATTATTACTGAACTAAACTTTTGGTATCTTCAGAGTATTGTACGTCTCTAAATACTGGCAAGTGTACCAAGAAACTCATACGTTTAGCAGTGCGTCAGTCGTTAAATAACTCGTGAACCAACTGTACGGACGTGTCGTCCGCTAACCATAATTATAGTAATATACATATAGCGTCGTAGATTGTGTTTGCAACGTCTGTATATTTTAGATATTTGTTAATAAAACTCTCTCATTAAGTGATGAAGTGGTTAATTAAATGTACACAACAGATAACAAAGATCTATTTCTTATGCAAGATCACAGTGCACGGCGGTCGACAGCCAATGAACATGTTTGTTTATAATTTGCTTTGTTTATCTTAAAACTCAACTAAGAGTGAACGGAGAATAAATAGTAGGAATAACTGTGAAAACAGCAGTCTGCTAAAATACACAAATTTAATATTAGCAGTAATATACTGCAACTAGTTAACTAGTAAATATCTATAGTAATATTTTAACAAGAAACTCATTTACATAAGCATTTTTTTTTTGCAAAACAGCAATCTATTTTGTTAAACTGTTTGACTTAGAAATAATTTTTTTATTGTATGTACCTCACTTTTTTCAAATTTTTGTTTTCAAAATAATTTTTTATTCTATCTAACTTTTTAACTTCCTTTTTACACCAATTGCAATTCTATTAAAGTACCTCTTCTCTTCAATAAAACAAACACCACCAAAATATGTTCTTTCCAACAAACACACACACTATCACAATGTTGGCCACATAAATTAGCATACACTATACCAGAAATTGTTATATGTACTTATTTTCTATAAAAATTCTCAATACATAAACTTATGGAAACAGAACTAAATCTTACTGCTTTTTCTATGCAAATACTGATTACAATTAAGACCAATATACAGAATACATTTTTTAAATAAACATTTTACATAAACATATAAAATTGTGCTAATATTGAGCATCATGGAATAAAGCCTCTTAATGAGCAGGTATCTCTGTTCATTTAACTTGTCAAAAGGCATTGGTTACAATACATAATATATCTGTACATAATTCCACACTCAGAATGTCCAACACCTTCTGTAAGAAAATATCAAAATGTCACGTTTTCAACAATTTCTTCTTTTTTAAGTTCTCTATTTCTTTCAATGCTGATGCAACACAATACCTAATCTGGTGGAACTTGGCAATGCTAACTTCAAACACTTTCTTCTTTCCATCTTGTTGAGTTATTTCAAACAGCAATGTTGGTTCCAATACACGTGCCAAAACACTGACACAAAATAACACAATCATTAGTTTCCAATGATTTTTTTTATCTAACACACTACACAGAAACATATTATGGTGATGTAGATTAGTTTTATTTATTGTGTAGAGAGAAGACTGAACTATTGTGTTTGTTTTGGGTTTAAATTGTTTATGGGTAATCATTACAAAATTTAGGCACAAGTACTGCTTACTTTTTCAAGGAGATAAATACTGCCATAGTAAGAATTTTACTCAAAGCATATTTACATTTTATGCAAGTCAAATTCTTGCAATTTCATATATAATAATTTGTTTGGCGCTGATTGTGTGGGAACAGCAGTGACTTGCAGAAATCCAATTGTTTTTAAACACAGGAATAATTACTGTAGAAATAACTGAAAGTAAATTTCACCTCTAGCTGTGTAGTTTTACCAAGTTGAAAGTGTCCGTTTTTTTTTTTGGTGGTAATCTGCAGAGGGACAGAGATTAGAAAAAGAGAAAGTCAGACTCGAGCATCAGAAACCATATATGTCTTTATTTGGTGACAAAAATGTATCTGAACAGCTAAACCGAGGTGAGCTCAAAGAGTTAGGCTAGGTAATTTTTAGATTTGGTCAACAGAAGTATTAATATGTAAATTACCTAGCCTTTGTCATGAACAATGTTTTAAATAACCTGAGTGATACTCTAAAACTTGCTTTTGCAGTCTATTGTTAATTCCGTCAGTTAACGTATAATTAATTTATCTACCCACCAGTATGTTTTTAATACTGCATACCATTTATTTTACTACACGTAAGATAACATACAAACAATAGAATTTCTGGACTAGAAACAGAAATGTTGCGTAAGCACTATACTGTGCTATGGGCCTTCATGCTGAAATCACGCCCGACCAAAGAGTGAGTAATGGCTTCCTGCGCCCCTCTCAATTCGACTCGCTGACAAGAGCACCCCTACCGCCGGCCGTCGGAACTAGACGCTCCCCTCCTTCCCCAGGTCTACCCCTCCATGGCCAGTGGAGTGACAGGTCTGAAGTCGGGGAGGCCTAGCACCGGCGACTGGGGTTTTTATTAACACTCAAAAGGAAAAAGTCAAGTACCAGACTTAGACTCCTATCCCTTCTTACCTTTTCAAGGCTTTAAGGTGAGGACCTCTCAAAACCACATATTATACTAGTGAAACTGATGTGGCAATTTGCCAAATCTTCATTTTATGTAACAATATTATGTGAAAAGAGATAATCTCTTGTAGAATAGATGAAAAAATACAAACAGTAACTGTTTGGAGTCATTTGCACTTGACATGAATACAAAAAAAAAAATTTAATTCAGATTTTAAATATTATTCATGCCAAAAAGATAGATGACATGCTAATACTTGGAAAAACAGAATGCCTTAACCTCATTAACTATGCTATTCAAATACACCTCTCACATTCATGAACCTATAATGAACTCCAATTAACCCCCCCCCCCCCTAATCCTCCACAAGACATTGTCCTTGAGACACACGTGTGCCAGTGTTGTAAAGTAAAACTGTAATACCAAACAATTTTAAACAAAAAAATTTAAAATGAATGTAATGCAACAACACTGTACCAAATTATTTAGTCGCCTTTATCTGGAATACATGCCTTAACTGCGCCTGAAAGCTGCAAATAAATATATAATAAATAAATAATAACCTTACATTCATGGGCGTAGAAACCATGGGGGTCCAGCCCCCCACTGTGGCTATAAGGACTCCCACTGGAATTGAGATGGACACCCACCACAGTTATGGGTGGCGGGAAATTTGTTTATTTAGATGTTTATTATTCACTTTATGGAACTATATTGTACTACTTTATGATGCTACCCACATTCAGTGTACAATGAACCCTTTTGTAGTCAAACTTTAAAACATATCACTGCGTGTTAACTGTGCATAGTTAAACATGCACATTTTTCACGATTTCATGTGCTTAATATGTGTTAACAGCCTGGTTGGAAATCAACACACAAACTGCAGCCCGCTACTTTTATCTTTTCATAGAAACAACGTGGTCGCAACTGCACCCTACCCCTTTGTCCTGGCAGTATCAGGTGACTCACCCCTCCCACCATTAGGATGAAGGGACGGTGGGAGGGGTGAGTCACCTGATACTGCCAGGACAAAGGGTAGGGTGCACATGGTTGTGGTGTGTCGTCATGTCACTGTATCAGTATTCAAGTGTCCAAATTGGAAAAAAAAAAAAAAGAAAAGAAAAAAAAAAGAAAAAAAAAGCTCTGAAAATATTTGAGGTTCATCAGAAAAGTAAGGAACACTAGTTTGCAGTGTCGCAAATAAGCCATTTCAATGAAGCTCAACTCATTTCGAAATACCACAAAGAGCAAGAGGAATTACAAACATGC
Organism: Medauroidea extradentata; assembly: GCA_003012365.1. Classification (NCBI taxonomy): domain Eukaryota; kingdom Metazoa; phylum Arthropoda; class Insecta; order Phasmatodea; family Phasmatidae; genus Medauroidea; species Medauroidea extradentata. The sequence goes on along the minus strand of PNEQ01102504.1, from coordinate 9,808 downwards.
CTTTTAAAAGTTCTTAAAGCTTTACAGTATCTAGCAAGGCAAGGCATTGCCCTGCGAGGTCATGATGATGAAAGCAACTTTATGCAGCTTCTCTCAGTTTTATCTGAAGATTATGAAGTGTTTCGCACATGGCTACAGTCCAGATGTTCAAAACAAAGTCCTTGATATGTTTGCCAGGGAAATATTGTTGTACATAATTAGGGAAATAATGATTGTGGTTTATATGCTTTAATTGTTGATGAAACTCAAGACATAGCTGGCACTGACCAGTAGTCTGTATGCATTCGTTACGTAAACCTAAATTTGCAACCACAGGAGCAGTTTATTGGAATGCACTCAATGGTGTCGACTACTGATGAAAGCCTTGCGAAAATGATTTTAGGTATACTGTGTAGGCTACAGCTTCCTCTAAGTAAGTTAAGAGGTCAAACATACGATGGAGCTGCAAATATGTCTGGGCAGTATAACGGAGCCCAAGCTATTATCAAAACAAAACAACCATTGGTGCTTTATGTGCACTGTACCGCTCATGCATCAAATCTTGTTGCAGCTTCAGTTGCAAAAAGTTGTTCTGTGATTTCTACAGCACTGGAGTATGTCAATGAACTGAGTGTTTTAGTGTGTCAGAGTGGGAAACTAAAGACTGTGTTATGTGATCTTACAGCTGCAAATAGTGTCTCATCACCAAGGCACATTAATCCACTGTGTCCAACAAGATGGCTTTGTCGTGTGGGACCAATTCAATCTACCATAGAACATTATGGCACCGTTCTTTTTGCATCAGAAGAAACTAAAGCAAGTAATGAATGAGCAAACGGACTGCTTTATAAATTCAGCAAAGGAAACACATGTCTCGACATGATCATGGCTGTTAAAATATTTTCACATTTGGAGAATTTGAATAAAGCATTACAAGGTAACAAACAAACTGCTTCTGGAGCTATCGCCGCGGCTGAAATCGTCACATGTTCATTCAAGGATTTCAGGAATGAGAAGAATTTCAACAACATATTTGATTGATGTAATTCATACGTTAAAGAACTTGGAACCTATTAAAACTCCGCATGTGAGAAAGCCACCAAAGAAGTACAGTTCCGAAGCAAACTGCCATGTTGAAACAGACGCTAGAAAGTATTTCTGCTGTCAGTTTTATGAAGCACTGGACACTGCAATAATGCAAACCGAGATTAGGTACCAGCAAAAAGGGACGGAACAATATAACAAACTTGAGTCAATTTTAATGTCAGGAGATGTGTCAGAATTGGTGGACAGCTACCCCGAAATCAACTCGTATTCATTAAAACTTCAATTGCCACTGTTCAGAAAAATACACACATTTTCATCTCTTGAGCAAGCTGCTAGAGAACTTACAATGTTTGACTCCTGAGGTTAATAGAATAATTTATATTTATTAAATGTGCCTGCTTACCTGGAACTGTGTTAAACTTCATTGTGTATCACAAGTCAAATTCATGTATTTTAATTGGTACTAAAACCAAAATTGACAAATCTAGAAACAAAGTTATGTTCTATGTATGAATGTTCTAAAATTATTATTTGTAAGTCATTAATGATTTAAAAGTACTCATCCGCCCACATTTGCAATGCACTCTTACTTGGTTCAAGGTGTGCACAAACTGTACGTAAAACATGTCCACATTCGGGTAAAGTGTTATTTTAAGCACAGTGATACATAGTTTCAGCAGCAGGTAAGTGGGTGCTTAAAAATTTAATCCGCTACTAGATATTGGCTTATTATTTGTACAGGTAAAAAGACTTTTCAGTGAAGTAGAACAGCTTGTCAAACTTCTCGTGACTAGCCCTGCTTCTTCTTGTGAAGCTGAGAGAAGTTTCAGAACACTCAGAAGGTTGAAAACTTACCTTAGGAGTACTATGACCCAGAAGCGACTGAACTCCTTAATGTTATGCCATGTGCATAAAGACCATTTGGACAAATTGAACATGAAATCGAATTGCATTGAATTTATAAAAAAGAGTGACAAAAGGAAAAACGTGTTTGGTAAAATGGAAAATTAAAAATACTTTTCTGGAATGTTTGTTACGTACAAACAATTTTTTATGCATTAACTTAATTCCACGGTTATTGTTTTTTCTGTTGATGTTTGTTGCAATTGCAGTTTTTTGTAATTAAAAATGTTCTTTGACATTTGAGATCAGTAAAATAATAATGTTTGACTCTATATGGTTATATAATCCAACAGATAATTTTTGCTTATAGTTTTGGAATATTTCAGCATTAAAATATTATATATATACAGTACGACTCAAAAGTAGCGGAGTAAATTCCTCTTTTTACTACATAATAATTTAATGTGACAGTGTATTTATTTTTCTATTGTAAAATCTCATATAATGCCTTACAAAATGCCCCTCTCACAACTGGCATGGAAAAAAAAATTACATGTCTGCACCTGAATATATGTCGAGCTTTTATTAACTGAATTATAAATAACCAACCATTATTCCATCAAACTCATGTTTTTTTTATCTGCACAAAAATTACAAGGCAGCCACAGTCCGAGAATTATATTCTGTGATAACTTTGAGATATCACAGTGTGACGTGAAGTATATTGGTAAGTTTTGACATGTAACATGGTGAATACTATGACTCACACTTATAAGTACGTAATTCGCACATTCATACAAGATACGCAACAAGAAGTCGCAAACGAGAAAGGATACAAAGCGCCAAATTTGATTAAGATTTACTTATAACATAGTTTACTAAGACAAAAAATATATATTTAAAAACACTGAAATTTATATTGTATCTATATTTAATAGTTTAGTTCAAACCTTGCTCAAATAGCACCATTTTGCATCTAAAAAACAAAATTTTTCTGGGGGAGGACCCCCGGATCCCTCGCTTTAAACTTGGGGTCCTAAATATTTCACTGACGGCTGGACCTCCACTGGAAAAATTTGCTTTCTACGTCCATGCTTACATCAGTCAAGTGAATGATGGTGTTGTCCAGAAAATTAAAAAAATATTAATTTACTGGCTTATACCAAAATTAAAAGCAGGAATTTGCAGAAAAAAAGGTATTATAATTTAAGTAAGCAATTATGCATCATATTTTCATCAAGCAATCATCATAATTAACTTTTATTGGTCGTGACACACACCAACTGCAAGCAGAACGCAAGCTACCGCCATCACCGAAAGTGTTTCCATAGCCTCTGTACTAATTGGATGTGATCGGAGGTCTCTCCTTGTAGCGTGGCCCAGACCCCAGATTTGTTTTTGCATGTTTTATTTTACAGTATGTTTGTTTCAATTTTAGTTGTCACAAAACAAAACTGAGTAGAGGGCCAGAACGGGACACCAAAAAACTTGAGGGAAAAAGTTAAAAAACGTTGGTGAGTTGTGTGTACGTCCACAAAGTTTTCAGCCGAAAAACTAAACTAATTTTTGGAGGGAGGGAGGTCAAAATTGCAGTATAGAGGCAGAACGAGGTAACAAAAAAAAATTGTTGGTAAATTGTGTGTGCGTCCTTGAAGATTTCTACCAAAATAAATTATATTTTGAAGGAGGTGGGAGGCAAAATGAGGTACAGAGGCAGAACAGGGCATCCCAAAAATTGTGGGACAATTTTCCATTTCAAAATATTTCTAAAACATTAATTAGTAACCCTTAACATAATTTTTCACTATTTACCACTTTTCAATACTTTTTATTTCAGAAATACAATCACGTTAAATTGAAAACCCCGCAAACGAAGTTGCAAGAACCAGTTAGTACTCTATAAGCAGACAGAAAAAACTAAGGAATTACTTGTCAATCTTGAAAAGCCTATACATACTAATATGGCAAAAAAAAAAAAAAAGAATTCTACATACCTTGAAGAGATTGTGATATCTATTCTCCACCTAAAACGTTCTATTTTTGGATAAAAATCATTTCTGCAACACCTTGAATTTTTAGAAATGTGGTTTTGTACTGATCCTATTATTTCCTTTTGGGCATCTATTGGAATCCTTTAAATCAAAGAAAAAAATATGACAGCAAAAATGTTCTGTTAACATAAACTCTATCATAAAAATGTTTTCAAATTTCATCCTCTATTTAAGTAGAGGAAGCAAGTTAGGTTCTGGACAAATCTGGAGAAGACCAACAATACAGTTCACCTGACAAGCATAGTTAGTTGAATCTCTTCATCCCCTGGCTGGTAATCACCCCTGATATGAAAACCTGTGTCCATCCAAATCGGAAGGGATTACTGTGGTGGTGAGGTCAGACTACTTTGTTCCCATGGTGATCCTGTTGATTTCCAGTGAAACGTCTACAAAGTGGGAAATGTGGCGGAGTGTGTCGGCCTGTAATTTTTCTCAAGGTATTACCATTTCTTTCTCTTTACATTCTACTGCTGCTCATATCATTCTCATCACTGCTTGTGGCCTCCTTGTTGAACGCTGTTCAAATGTTTTGCAATCATCATTGAACCAATTCCTTACTTCTGGTCTAAAGTGACAAGCAGTACCATGATTAACTGACCGAGAATAAATTAGGTGTCGAACAGGCTTTTAAAAAGTCTGTTACACAAGATGGTATACCAGCTGCTATGCGAGTCTGTATGAGAAAGTCTAGTACAAGACACCTTTGCTTTCATAGCTCATTGCGATTCAAGTGAATTGGTGCTGACAATAGATAAGTAAAAACTATTTCTGTACATCTCGTAACATGTTTAAAAGCCTTTTTAATGAATTGCAACGTTGAGGTTGCTATAGTCTACGTGATCATGCCGACAAGATTTTTTGCTTAATTTATTTGCTTCAGGTGCATCATTTTATGTTCTGGAAATAAACACCGATTCATCAGTTAGAAAAGTTGTTATGGAATTTAGAACATCACATCATTAATAAGGACACACTCTATTATAAGCATTCCGGATTAAGAGAGCACAACTTCATCTTTAGAAAAAACCACTGCTTATTACTGCATAAAATTCCATATTAACAATGGCTACCTTGCTTTTTGTATGGTTGGGCAAATTAGTGAATACAATTTTATGTATTTTCATTATCAAATACAATATTGAATGAACATTAAATTGATTAATTTTAGACAATCAACTTTATTTTTTTAAACAATGTAAGTAAGCCCCTACCAACCGCACAATCCAAATTATATACAGGGCTGCCAACAAAAAGAGCTGGGGGCAATTCCATAGGGGCCTGGGACCAAAACAGGTCAGAGTTTTTCAATTTAATTTATGTTGTTAGACATCTTTACACAAACCTAAAATTGTCGTATTAATTAATAGTGTTGGACATACACAGATTCGAACAAACCGAGAAATCAATATGAATCTATATGTCAGTTTATATTTCACATTTCAAGTCAGGATAAGAATAAGAAAATATGCCTACCTGGCTAGAAGGGTGCACAGGTATTTGACAAATAGTATACAGTAAGTCATTCTTAGGCAGATAGGTTTCCTCTACTCTCCCTCCCTTTTGGGAGGAAGCAAGGGAGTTCTTGATAGCAGTGGGGAGAGGCAAATAGTCTGACCACTATACTGTAATAGCCCACTTGTAATTACATTGACAGGTGATGTCTGAATGAGGGAGTAATAGCACAGCTGACTAACCAAAATGTAAAACAAGGTAGTATTATTTGTTACTTAATTTAAGAAAAACAGCAACCAAGGTAAGCATTCAATCACCAGCGGCAAAGTTGAATATTTCGCTAGTTATTTATTGCAGTGTTGGCAGTGAATAAAAATTAAACAGCAGCATTATGAATATTATAATAAAAAACAAGTGTGAAACAAAATTTAAACAATACCTGAAAGTAGAGAATAGCTTTATTTCCAAAATATGGAAACACTTTTGTATTAAATTTATACAGAATTTAAAATGGAAAAAAATTAATTAGGTTAAAATACAATAAGTCTCTGATTTACGTCGGAGTTAGGTTCTTGAAATCAGGGATGCCAAATGGTTCAACTTAACTGAGTGAGATCAGCCTCACCTACAGCCTATAGGTAAACCTAACATAATGTTAACTCTGGCACGCATGAATGGATTAACGATGTTATTCTGAATCAGCAGTTACTTTAATTGAAAAATTGGTACACAAACATTAGTGACATTAAACAAAAATGAATTAAAGAGGTAAAATGCAAACTGAGGACTTAATGTATAGCACAACTTATTATCTCTGCAAAACCATATTAAACATCTATAGTAGTGATATTAATAATTGGTACAAAGATATGTGACAAAAGTTTTTAATGAAATTAGGCCCAGAACAAAAAACAATGCACTATAACATAACTAATTGCTATTCTTACTTTGAATCTCCAATGGCTTCTTGCAAATAATCAAGTTTTGACAGTGGTTGCGGTAATCGAAGACATGCAGTAACCAAGGACAGCACACTCGAATACAACTCGTATGTTTTCTCAAATGATCCTATCTGTGTACGAACCGCATCAATGGCATTGTCTGGTACAGAATTGTTATTCAAGTATGCTATGGACACTGCAATGAATAAAAAAAAATAATCATTTCAGAAATCATACAATAACATCAAAAAGATACCATTAAGTTAAAAAAAAAACTACAACTAAGTTAGGAAGAAGTGAAGAAAAAATGTTGACTCTGGCTGTCATTCATTAGCACTTCCAGCGAACAGCATCATTGAAATTCTGCATATCATTTGACAATAGACCAGCCGTTCCCAACACTTGCTCTGTAGATCCCTTAGGGCTCACTGACACATCAAACTGCAGCCCAAACTGCTGGACCTGGAAACGTGAAAATTTTTGTGTTAGTTCCCTTTAAGTCGTTAATAAACACTAAAAAGGGATTTTCGAAATTCGATCCCTAACGGGGTGAATAAGGGTGAAATATATTTCCTAAGATTTGTCTACATCGAATTCAATGGCCTATTGTCGTGACTTTTATTTAAATAGGTCAATCAAAAAAATACATATTAGACAATTTAATGATTTTAAGAAATTCAACATTTAAGGGAGTGAAAAGACCTGAAAGGTGATTAATTATTGATATCTATCAAAGAAATTCAAAATTTAATATTAACGTAAAGACTCAAAATATTATTTCAGGTTATTTTCGAAATTCAACTTAAAAAAAAAAAGTAAAATGTGTTTTTGATTTGTGATAAATGCTTGCTTAAGTACATTAAATAAACTTTTTTGTTCTTCAAGATTTTATAAGTAAGGAGGTGAAAAGTGATGAAACTGAAAGAAAGTCAATTTAAACTAATTGTCTATATATCTCAAACCCAACAGGCTATCATCACGATTTCCACTTAAATGGGATGCCCATACAATTGCTTTAACTGTCTATTTACCCTCAGGGCTACGGAGGAATTAAATGTGTTTTTAAATAAATTGTCGTCTAAGCCCTGACTCAATAAGGTTATTGTCGTGAATTTCACCTCAATTAGATACTTATACAAATGTTTAGCATTGGACGACAAGATTTTGTGAAATTTGATTACTAAAGAAGTGAAAATGAGTAATATTTGTTTTTAATTACCCCATGATATCTACCTAACAAGCTGATATTTCTATATGTTATTTACGTCAGAACTATGACTATGTAAATACAAAAAAATAAGTGAGTGAAATCCTCATAAGAGTTCGTGGTAGATAAATAAATGGTGAAAACGTCAATGGATTTCTATGCTTTTTTCAAATTCAATATGGATAAAATACTCAATGACAATCCTAGATATGGTACTTGCCAGCTTTATAAGTAAATATTTATCCAAAATTACTAATTCATTACAGGTGATCTCTTGCGCTGCAGTTAAATGCAAAAGGGTTCTGGCATCAGAGATTGTGCCTCAGAAGTACACAACACTGTAAACTATTTTGTTTAAAATGTTGGCTAAAATATTGTCTGGGATTGCTATTGTTTCATTTTTGTTAATTGGCTTCAAGAAACCTACAATTATAAAGTAATGCTTTTAGCATTGAATTATGTAACACACCCTCTTTAGAAGTTACCACAAAAGAAGTTTTCCCCCTTAATAATTACAAATAATTTTCACCACATTGTGGTGGTACACTCTCGACCTCACACACACAATCACACTCAGTAGATGGGGTTCTAGCTCACAGGGTTAATAATCGTGGGTTCGAAGCATGAGTAATAAATGAAAGGGCAGCGAGTAGATGATGAGCTGGTTTATTACGGGCATTATGTCCGGGTACAGTGGTATTACAAAACTGAGGGTCGGCGAACCAAGTGGCAGCTACCAAATTAAATCAGTCAATACCTCATCCAACCTAGGCTACATTATTTTCGAGTTGAAACTCGTATTACTCAGTTCATGACGAGAGCCCAAAACAACGTTCATAATAATTTAAGCCTTCGCCCTGCTAAGAAAAACTTAGCACCTAGATATTTCCTGAATGTGTCACGTGGTAAATGAACTTAAAATTGCGCACTTGCTGCCCACCAGTGTCGCCTGCTTGCACACATATTTTTACTGTTTAACATGTGTCACAAGAATAAACTGCAAGAATAGCAAAGTTATTAAAGTTCCGGCATGCTACCGCTCCCGACGCTGCTCTTGCCACACTGCCATATTACGCTCCCAAACTCAGAACACCTTCCTTCTCCACCGGCAGGTACAAGACAAGCCAAAATCCCCTGAGAACATTGCTGGATGGCGGGCGCTTCAGGTATACTCGGCTTGCTTCGGCTACTCTCGTCACTCCCAATCATTTACGTGGAAACATTTTTAATATTTAAATTATGCAAATTACAGTTAAAAACACCTTATAAATTTCTACAATTATAGAGAAGAAGAAATTTCTTTAACTTAATTACTACTAACCAAACGTGTTCACACCACCCAGAGGCCAGTCACTCCAGCTGTGATGTCAGGCGTCCATGTCTGATCCGATTGGCAACAGTGTCTCACGCCCCGTATACCCTCAACTGCAATAAGTGGTCGCAAATAACACAAAAACTACTGAAAATACGTAAAAATGTGATGAAAAGGTAAAAATTTCTCAAATTCTCGCGAGCTCTTGGGAAAAAAAAATTGTAACTCTACGTCAATTTTGACACTACCACATAAATTTAGCCGACCTCTGAGTGTTGCAAAACTGAATATATTCTTTAAATCTGTAAACTACAAAACATACAATGACAATATCACCAAAAAACGAACTTCTGTTGCTGGTTCACGACCAGTTAGTTAAATAGGGCATTCCCATATACAGCTTATATTAATTTAAAGCTTGCCATGTGGTCACAAAATACTAACAATTACTTTTAATGTTAGGTAATATAAACATAGGGCATAGTTACTTAAAACAATAACACATGAACTTAAAAAGACATCCACTGGTATGGGTCATTCCATGGAAAATCACCCAAGGGTGGTTGTGGACCCATTTTTAAAAATTTGAAATTTTGTCACACATAATGTACATATTTCAACAGTTCAAACCCAAAGTTATTGATTTTTATCTGCCCTCATTTTGATTTTACAGAACAAAATGGCCGGTACCGTGTACCAACATTTACATTTTCAAGGGTTTTTGTATTGTTTAATATCTTGATATCTATAAAAGATACAAAGTCATGTGTTATCTCTTTGCAAAGAGGAGACTGAGGGCTATTAATAATGCTAGTAAAAATAAACAGAATGATGTTGATATGTCTTCATATATAGATATAAAAGCTGACCTTGAAACTGACTTTTTTTTAATTTTCAACTGCTCCTACTTTCTTTCCAAATTCAAAAAACACAATGAAATCTTGAGGCAAGTAAGTCTACATGGAGTACTTCGCAA
>PNEQ01102502.1:0-17864 GCA_003012365.1 Medauroidea extradentata | reverse complement strand
TATCAGCTGACGTATCGTCTGTATACTGCCAAAAGTGATTAAGTCATAAATGCTATTTCGTTTAAAAACAGTAATAAATTGTAGATATTAACAAAAATGTGGTATGTTACTATACTGTGACACAACAGTACGAAACGACGAATAGACTTTAAACTTGGGCAATTGTTCGTGAACAACATATACATATTCCTAGCATTTTAATAATTATATCTCATTTTGACATTGTCACTTTTGGCAGTAAACCGACGATATATCATCTCACTAATCTCAGGTTTGGGGCACCAAATACGTTTCCGCGGAACCTTTACTCACTGAAACTTTGTAATGTCAATAAAGTTAAAGTGAATATTTTGACAATATATAATTGAGGGCACCGTCACCAATGGTTGTGCACAGGGTAAACAGATGTTTCTCATTCGATTAACCTCTTACCTTAGATGTCTGTAACTACCATAGAACTTCAAATTGGCAGTTTTATATATAAGGCCCAGGCGAAGTCGCTGTTAGTGGCAGGGACAAACTTAAGACTGCTTTTCGCATGGACAGCTATAGCTACTTATCCTGCTGCAGAATTAGTTCAACTAGCCGCTTGGACATTCTAACACTTGATGACTGAAGTACCAATCTTGCGTACAAAGAGGTTTTTCAATTAAAGTAAATATTATCAGTTACGAATAATACTCGCGAGCAAAGCCGCGGGGGACTGCTAGTATATATATATATATATATATATATATATATATATATATATATATATATATATATATATATATATGTATGTATATGTATAATCCGACTAGTACTATAGAATCATCAGCCACAATGTCGTATTTTAGCCATTTTGATAAGCCCTGAAATTTTGTTTCAATACAAATAAACATGACTAGTTTTTAAACCTATTCTATTTTTGAGAATTGAGAATAATAGTGTGAAGTACAAAACATAGTTATATCTTCGAGTTTATATTTTTATACATTTTTTAAAATACGACTGGTACTATCTTAGAAACGTCAGTCAAAAGGTTGTCTTTTAGCCATTTGGAAAGACCCTGAAATAATGTGTCAAATAAGCGTGACGAATTTTATACCTAAAACGACATAGTTTGAAGTGTGTATTCTTATCGCCGATATTTAATATAAAAAAACAAGAAATAGTATCAACACGCTGGGATGTAGCGGGTGGAACATACAATTATATAAAATTCGTCAAATAAAATACACAAGTTTCTGGAAATCAATGTATAAAATACTAAACAAGATCAATCCTTGCCAAAAGTAATGCCGATGCAAACATTTTGCAAGAGGTAAACATCTGCTTAGAGTAATTTCTTCCGCAGGAATCATACGTACGTATTTTTTGCGCAAGAGATTGAGTACCAGAAATACTCTATTCGCTAAAAACACTTCCTTAATTCGTTGACAACAACAATGTAATAGGATTGCTACATTTTTTTTAGCATTGTCTTCAAGATCACCCTTTCGTCAATTCGTAATTTTAGCACTGATTTATGTTACATTTCCTTCAAAGGTTGTAAAAGTGCAAGCATTTATTTTTCTGAGTCCTAAGGATAATTTTATCAAAGTTAATCTGATTAAATCACGAAACCAACTGGAAAATTATGATTTATGAACATTTTAAAATGAAATATTGTGTAATGCCAATTTCAATAAATAATTAGTCACAATGTAATACACTGGCTCTAGTATTTATTCAACCCACAACAACTCGACGTATTTGTTTGTCTGAAGTCAAACTTTTCGTGTGCGTTCAATCAGTTTTTATAGTTTGAATTTTATTATAAAATTTACAATATAACAACTTGCAGACTCTTTAATGAATTTCAGTGAAACTTCTAATTGTCGAGCATTATTTGTAATATGTTGCAACTTTTTAAAATTCGAAAAATTCTTAAAAATATTTTTTTTCTTTACCGTGTTGCTTCTTCATAGCATTTTTCTCTCGCTTTTAACAGGAAAAAGTTGCAAACATATACAATTCCAGGTGTATGACCTATGAGTTGTCAGGTGCATTTACGCTGTTATTTTTTGCGTGTATTGACGTTCTGTTTTCTGCTTTGTTAAGATAACGTCTGCCCAAAGAAAACGTGTCGTCGGCTTCGTCATTTGACGTCCCGATTAGTGGCGAAAAGCCATTTTGACGGTCTTCGCCCTACATGCAACTTCAAAGTGCCCCTCAGTCGCTACTTAAAAACATTTGAATAACCTTTATTTATTTTCGTAAAATTTCACCAATATTCTCAAAGTACATGTAACGTACTAATGTACGGCCACCCTATCGATTGCTGAACTCGCAAATACCAACAAACTGGCGTTTCTCCACGTCGCACGACGAAGCCAACGATACGTTTTCTTTAGGCAGACATTATTTAAACAAAGCAGAAAACTGAACGTAAATACACGCAAATCACCATCGTCAATACATCTGGCAACTCACGGGTGATACATCCGGTAAGAAATGTTAGGCGAGTTGAACACCGTTAAAGCATTCAAGGTATTGGGTTGTTCGCAGCGTGAAATTAACTGGCGCGGCAGACAAGCGGGGCGTCAGGTGCGGCACATGGCCGGACACTAGCCAGAGGGCGCAGTGAATAGTCGAGAGCCGCCAAAGACAAATTACCGTTCTCACGCGGCGACAGGTATTGAACATCTCATCCCCGGAGCCCAGACTACACTCAGCCAGCCCGGCCGAGACAAAGGTCGCTCTACATCAATCAAATACAACCACTGTTCTCACTGAGCACACGGCTGGAACCAACAACGAGCTGCACCTAGGTACTGTCCGCATGCTAGCTCCGAGTCCCTCAGCCCTAGTAACGTCTTAAGATACTACGACGTGTATGATGCAGCGTTGATGTACACAGTAAAAAAACTTTCGTACTATTATAATAAAATTCCTTGGAAACTAATTTCCAAAAAAAAAAAAAATCTATGTAAGTTTACAAGAATATTAGAAACTTTACAGGAAATGTTTGTAAACACAAACGTGTGTATATTTACAAACATGTTCATACATTTCAAATAATAATTGTACATTTACAATAAATTCTTGTATTTTTTTCTATAATTATTTGAAGTGTCACAATTTTTTTTTTTTTTTTTTTGGTATCCAATTTAAGAAAATTTTTTGTAGAAGTACAAAATATATTGTAAAACGTGCCAAGCCGACGATGTTTATTTTGTTTCGCACGAACCACTGTTTTTCATAAAAATACATCTCACTATTCCCAACAGGTATTCAGAAGATATAGACAATTTAATTACCTGCGACAATGTTGGTGTAGTTCCTAGACTAATAAATGTCATGAAATTAGTTTAAAAGCTTTTTCTTATAAAAGTACGATTTTTTTAAACTGTGTAGCGTACTTGACGGTTAGGACGAAAAATGCATAGACGCCAGAGACTCAAGAGCTGGCGTCCGGACAGTACGTGAGCTGGCCATCACAGTTATAGACTACTGTTTGAAGTAAAGAGCTTTGAGTAATACAGGCTGTGATTCGTACATTTACCCCGCCGATACATACGAGTGTGTAGAAAGTAGGTTCTGTGTCTCGTCGTCAGCGAGGTCATCAGAGACGGTGACACACAACACGACACAGTATAAAAACTGGGTTTGGAATCGGCCATGGCATTTGCAAAATCTCCTTCGTGAATCTGTCTGGGGTGATATAGAGAAACCACAGTAAACCGATACAAGAATGGTCGCTGCCGGGAACTGGCCTCGAATCCTCCCGATGATGATGATATTGATGATGATAATAATAATAATAATACGTGTTTATTGTCACTTTGGCAAAGTTAAGGTGCTCTCGCCTTCTCTTACACTTAACCACAAATCAAGGGAATAGATTTCACATAAAATTGTCTAAATGGGGATGTACAGTCTGTCTAGAAACAAACCCCAAATTAACACACTATGTGAATCCTGGGCTAAATTGGAGACGGGAATATAAGAGGAAAAAAGTTTCTCGGCTATATTTAACTTGCATAATGTGGCAACACTGTAGGTAGAAAGTCCCCTCTTGAGCACTACGTCCAGATATTACTTTAAGTATGTTACGGCAAGTTTGGTAAGAATCATGCTTGGATCCATAATATGCAGGTCGTAATAATAGTAGCAAGAAAATTACGATATCTGTAGAGCGCAATACGGGATTAACTACATAGCTGTGTTGCTACATGGTGCACGGAAAATGACATCGTATAACATTTCCGTTTACAGTTTAGTCCAGGGTTCGCGCAGTGTGCTTATAAGTCTGTATCTGGACATCCTGTCTATCACAACTGTGCTACAATAGTGTTCAGAACAGCCCTCTTTCTTTTCTCTATAGGTACACAAAATCTGAATTAGTAAATGTTCACTTATTCACGCCGATGGATGGAGCAGTTTCCACAAACTGAATCAGTGAGAAACCAATGTGAAACCGGTGATTATTCGCTGATTCCGATAAAGAATGCCAACATTCCACAAGTTAACTAGTGAAAGTCTACAGATTGTCCAGAAATTTTTCACTGATTCAATAAGTGAAAACTGTTCTTTGAAAACAACTGGAAGAACCGGTGAATATTCACTGATTCACTTGTGAGATGTTGGCACTCTTAAAGGAAACCAGTGAATAACCACAAATTAAACAGAGACTACTTTCACTTATTCAAATTGTTGAAACTGCTCCACCCATCAGCGTGAATCAGTGAATATTCACTAATTCAGATTTAAAGTGTAGAGACCTGAAAAATTCACGTTTTCATTTGGGCGCAAGCTATAATTCCAACAACTGTCAGTTTATGTCACTTTCGCAATTGGCCTTTGACTTTATTGACTCTTCCTGGAAGTCTCTGAGCCAATAACGTAATGTAATTAATACAGACCTGTAGCACTTTAACAGCAAGCAGCTAATGAGCATCTGCTGTCTGCTTAGGTTCACAAATATTCTTGCAGGCTAGCTTACAGGTCAGTGACCCCGCAAATTTTTCCGGTCTCTATCTATAGGGAATGGCCCAACACTTATTTTGGCCTCAATGTCTCATGGTACAATCCACATCAGGTAATTGCATGGCATCGTATAGGTAGGAAGGAAATCCTCCATATATCTGCATTCTAAACTGTGTGCTCTGCACGTAACGGAATCTGCGGAAAGAAAGCGCGGGATACTCGAAGTCACGTCTAGAACTAAAAATATGTTTTTTTCAGTTACCACATATTGTGTTGGATTGAGATAAAACATTAAGTCGAAACAGACTCTTCAATTGGGAGAGTACACAACCATTTTTACACTGTGACGCTCGTATTTGTGATCGAATAAGGAATTTAAACATTGCCTGCTTCATTATCGGTTTTCTAAACAAAGTTGTTGTTAGTTGAAAGCAAATTATGACACTATTTGTATACTGAACCGAGAACATAGTAACACCGCACTAATATACAGACGGCTGTATTAAAACCACACAACGCGAATCCTGAGCAAAATTGTAGATAACAGTGTTTGTGGAAAAATGTTGTACGACGAAATTTTACGCGCGAAATTTGGCAACACGTCACGGAGAAAGTTCGTTCATGGTCTCCACGTCCAGATATTATTGTATGTACGTTACGTTAAGTAAACGTAGAATCATGTTTGACTGCTCGGGATTTGAGACCGCGTCCATAATATGGAGGTCAGAACAGTGGTTGCAAGATAAGTAAGTTATCTGTGGAGTGCAAGAGTCGACTAACTACAGTGCTATGTTGCCACATTGTGCACGTAAAATGCCATCGTAAAACATTATTCCACTAATGTTTTCGTTGGTGTGCTTATTATACAGCCTTTATATGCATTCTGGAAGGTATACCACGTCATAATTGCACATTTATAGCGTGAAAAAGTAAATAATAGCTAACACTCTATACCAAGTGAGACACACATGCGCGACGTAATTCGCCGGCTAGCCTATATCAACTCTATAGTTGATAGAAGCCATCGACTCGGTCAGAAACAGTGTTGTAGAGTGCTACCCTTAGTGGCTTTTAAGTAAAACTGCAATACTTATTTTTGTTTATTTGTTTATAAAAGTACACGTTTAAGAATTTCTCCTTTGTCTCGTTTGTTGATTTTTTTTTTCTTTTTTAATACACTACGCCTATTAGAGTGAGTGAGAGATTTTTGGTCAGCGCTCAACATCGAGTTCTTCAGCACTGGTGAAGGGTGATGAGATGAGACTATAGCAGCAGTGGAATGAAAGGGCGGGGTAAACGGGAGATACCCGAGAAAACCCGCCGACCAACGGCATCGTCCGGCACAATTACCACATGCGAAAATTCGTGACCGACCCCGCCGGGCGTCGGGCCCGGATCGCCTTGGTGGGAGGCAAGTGGTCTGACAATTTGGCCACCGCAGCCCCTTATGCGTATTAGAAACACGTGGTTTTAGTCCTCTTTTAATAAACAGCTTTATGCAGGCTGATTTAAGTGGGAAAATATCTGCTTGATTTATAAACCAGAAACAAAGAAACATTCGTTTAGGTAATTCCATACTTTCATTTCAATAAATCAAGTTGTAAGTTTGTCACATAAAGTACAATAAAAAGGCAACAAAGAAATCACTGTACGCTAATTTAGTGATTCACACATACAAGTGATATTATTCCCGACGAGCATACAAATGCCACCACCCATATTTCCTCTTTTTTAAAGCCTGTAGGAGCAAAACCCATCGTATCAGGATATCCCTCAAGCCGCGGGACATATGCACCAACATTTTGCCGCGTTAAAAATGAAAAATACTGTTACTCCCACAAGAAACTAAATTTGTAAGTAGTCACTCAAACTTTCTAAACCGAATAAGTCAACGCTGAGGAGTTTACTGAAGTTTGCAGAAAATTAAGAATACATATATAAAAAGATGTCATAGCTAAAAATTTACCAACTTTGTGTCCAAAACGTGTTGCTAGGAGGATGCAATTCTTGTGAACTAATAATGTCTACCTAATTTTCAAAACTTCAGTTCGAAAGCTAGATATTACGCTGAAGGAACCCGACAGACTGGCAAAATATTTATGAGACAAAAATTATTCACTTGGATTTCTAAATTTAGGTTATAACTACAGCGAATTTCAATAGAGTTTTTTTTATTAACTTACGTACTTGTTTTCATTAAACGCGTTTTACATGCAGTAAACTGAGATTCGCTAGGGAATGAACGAAAACACCATACATCGCGAACAGTGATCCGAACAAATGAAAAATATGTCGAGTAACTTCGAAATAATAGTACAGCATCCTGATTTTCAACACATCCATTGATTCTAAAATTGCTGAAAATACGAGAGAAAAAATGGAACAGTAAAGCACGAATATTTTCTATTTTCCAAATGTTCGAAAGTAATGATGGCGTGGTGCTCAACAATAAAATATAGCAAAACCTTGAAAGAGGAGTTCACCGAAATTTTTCTTGTTAAAAAAAAATGTTTAATTGTACGAGTCACATGTTTTACGAAAATACCAAGCGGCTGTTTTCTACTGTTATGAAAACGTTTTAGCTTTCATAGTTTTTGTATAGTAGCATATCGATGTCCAAATTTTCATACAACGGTTTTACGCTAGACAGGGAAACCAACTGACTTACCGAAATAAAATTATTCGCACTGAACAACAGTGTCACTGGCAACACCGTGACATGAATATAAACCTTATTAAATATTTTTTTTATCTGAGAAATCCAGAAAATTTGTCAATTTTTTATTTAATAATCATTATGTAGGCCTACTTAAAAATACAAAAAAATCATAAGAATCAGTGCAGTTTTTATATATGACATAGTTCTTCAGCGAAAAATTTGTCATTTCTTGAAGTCAGTTAGTCTTCCTTTCTAATACAAATCGTTTTATGCAATTTTTGACTTCGACATGCCAGCATACAAAACTACGAGAGCTAAAATGTGTCATTACTTATAAAAAAAATAGTGACAATGTATTTCTACAATACAAACCATGTCTCGTAAAAACGAATAATCTAATATTTTTTTTTGTTCAACTCCCCTCTTAATAACGTCACGTCTGTCTGCGAAAGTTAGATTAAATATCTCTTACATACCTTGCTTGCATGATTTAATTGGTGAACGATGGATTGGCCCAAGATAAAATACAGAATAGTTTAAAGTAAAAAAAGTCCGCCCTACATCCAGACAGGGAGGTTAAACAAAAATATAGAAATATAACCAACGTAACAATGCATAAAAGGTTGTAAAGTCTTAACTCACATACTACAATGGCAATAACATTCTTATTAGATGTGCATAGTTGTATAACGATTTGTTGTACAGTATGGCACTTTGAAAAGTGTGAATTTGTGTAATTGAAGTAAACGTGCATGATAGAAGCTATTTTAACCCCGATATTTTAATTTCCTGACCAACTTTAATAGGCGTTTCATCGCTTCACAGTATGATCATAAAATGCAGTCGCAGTATGAACATTTTTTTATACTGCTAGCTGTGAAGCTATGTTGTGCAGAATGATAAACGTATCGTCTTTTTCCCACCACACGATTTGATGTGCATGTTGGCGCTACTGAAACTACATTCACTGATTTAGGGTGCGAATACAGTTCAGCCATTTCAAATTATTCACCAACCACTATTACAACTAAAATTACAAAAGAAGTATTAGCTTCCAAGCAGCTTAGTTTTTGCTCGTATTGCAGGCTTACATTCGGTGTAAAGTGTGTGTCTTCAGAGAAAAACGTGACATTTTATGAATGGATTAATTTTTACATTAACAAGACGTTGTGCGATATGCACGTTTGAAATATTAACGTTAACAAAACCCAACAATTACTTTCCATATCGCAAAATGTGTTCCCGATCTTTAAGAGAGAAAAATTGTTAACATATTTTCGAGTGGAAAAAAAATATAACTTCAAAGTTCACCTTAAGACAAGTTTCTCATTATTTTCAGCGTCCAGCATTAATTACTTACGTCGCGATATTATTTTATGGTCTACATGTCAAGGGGGAATGTTGGATGTGGTTCCTTACCTGATTTTTGCTCTGCAGAGGCCTGCTATTGTGACGTGGCTGATGGAATGCAGCGTGGTCAACTGTTCCCAGGCGAACGAAGAAGCGTGGATTAAGCCTCGTTCAGCGCTCGTATACGACTGCTTGGCTCGCCTGTTGCAAGTCTAGTTACAGCTTGACTCTGCTTTGATCGGCTACTGGCATCAAGTGGACGAGTGTGCCCGAACTTTGCCGAAGCTCAGCCAAGTTTGAATTCCCGCTTATAATTAACTGGAGAAAAATTCTGACGTCATCGGCAAGCTGTCTAGCCTTCGTAAACATGCCTACCCTATTGGTAGTTATTTTGATTGCCGCGACCTTCTCGAGCGCCACTTGTGTGCTTCACCAGCTCCTAGAAGAATATTCTGGAAAACTGTGGTGTTATTTTATTCCTATTGGCTGTTTGGACTAAGGGAGGATTGAGATGCTAGTATTAATACATGTTCCCGTTAGCCTGAGGTCAGAGATGACGTGAAGTAGGTAGGATATATAGTCTAGTAAAGTATTGCATTATAAGGTCATGTATTTCTATGTTCTTAGAAAAATTATAGGTTTCTCTTTTAAATCTGAATTTCAGAAATAACAAGGCATCTTATTTTAGAGATGTTATCATGGAGGTGCTTGGTGGGCTAGTTAATTTATGATTTAACTAGGGAAATTTCGTTGTATTAACTTGTTTGTAGTTATTTCTTACAGGCTGCTTATTGGGAAGATATAAGAGATATTGTTGCAGAGTTAAATTTGTAGAGTATTTCTTTAATTTGGAAAGTATATACTTACCTGTTGTTATATTTATTAAGAGAATTAAGCACAAAATGTATTTTATTATATTATTAATGTATGTCATTTTCCCTGTGGGCATGATAGATGTATTTTGCAGTCATTTTCTGATACTCAAGTAAAAATATCAAAAATTTTCTGTGTTTACATTTATTGTTAAATTGTATGCGACAATTGGGCATACTTATAAAAAATTTCTGATCGGTGATGATCTCCCATATTAATAAATTAGAAGAAACAAAACTACTTACTGACTTATACTCCTTTCTCTAGTGTTTGGCTACTACGAATAAAAACATTTCCTTTATATATATTTTATACTTGTAATTCTGCTAGGTACACTCTTACAGGGTTACAACCTATCTTAAAAATCGCTCTAAACAACGTTACTCTGTGGCAAGTCATCCTCAGCGCGTTATTAAACAATGTATTTCCGAGAAATGTTGCAGTGCTAATCACTGTAATGGTTTTCGCTCGTGTGTTGGAATATTAATACTGAAACGCCAAGGGCAACGTTTGCAAAGCAGCGGCGAAAACTTTGTTGTTTAGCAGTCGCGGTGTGGTTGTGTTTACCTTCAGGAAAAATGTTGTATTACGTAGAGCTTTGTATATTACAATCACTGAGGTAATGGGTTTCTAAATAAAAACGGAGAGGATAAACGATGAGGTTTCAGGCCGGAGGATGGTTTGACTAAGCGAGGATGAAACTGCGGTGGTTCGTCGTATGTAGTCTTCCGCAGCGTGGGGATGAGATGACAACACAACACCCAGAACTGAATCCGGGGAGATAACTGTAAATATTGACCTCCGCGGCTGGGAATCGAACCCAGGACCCAGTGTTGCCAAAACTTTCCTGTCAAACTACCACACATTTCAATTATTTGGGTATGTATTTACCATACAGAAAGCTGAGAATTACCGTACACATTACCGTACGTGGTTTAAAAGACAAAACTGTCCTGATGTATACATCAGAGCACAGAATTTGTCACTATTATAATTATTGGTAAAAATAATAAACTTAAATATGTAGGTGGTTTTGCATATGTTGATATATTAGTGATATGTTTCGTATTCTGTTATACACAAAGAAACTACTTTCTAAAAAAAAATACTAACACACAATCCTACAATTAATTAAAAATTTGAGTTTAACATATCTACCACTAGATAGTGTTGAATGCATGATAGCGTAATCAAGTGTGTGAGAATATGTAATGCAAATAAATTGTTAAATCAGAGTTACCAAAATTACCGTACTTTCCGTGTACTGTCCGTATAATTTTTGACCACCGTAAGACGGCTTCAGAATAAGTAAAATACCATACATGTACGGTAATTAATCACGGTACTTGTAGTAACACTGCCAGAACCCTTACTTAGCCCATAGGCCAGGAGGTCTAACAATGTTTTTTTTTTAATCAAATGTTTGGTACAACGGCAATTCTTTCATCTTGCTTCTGGGCCAAACATTGCCTTCTCCTCCTCCTCCATCCTTTTTTTTTTCCTGTTCACAAATTTGAATAACTCAGAGTAAAGTTGTGACACCGTTGTTTTGAGAATATTTGTGTGACTAGTTTATAGAAATACAAATTTACACCCAGCCGGACCTGAGAATCGAACCCAGAATCCCATCGCTCCAAACACGGTCATTCAACCAACTAAGCTACTTTTTTTTACGTTTTTTTACAATGGCGAGGCTATCACCTCGCCACTGCACCAAACACCGCCCCCCCCCTTTTTTTAAGGCCATGATCCATCACTTCTACTGCTTTAACAATAGTTTATTAGTAAAATACTTTACCTTTCTATAAACTCATGAATCCATCACATCCGACAGTACGATGTGACGAAATTGTAACCCGTAGTACCTATTCGTATCCAAAAGGACCCGAGTTAGAGTCGCTGCTTCGGTCATCCAGAATTCTGTTTTCATGATCTCCCGAAATCGCTGTAGGTTAACGCTGGAATGACTTCTTAACATTGGGCATGACCTAGCCGTCGACCTATCACGCTTCTCCCAAACGCAGAATTCCTAACCACTGAAAGGTTGGCAGTCTTGCCGTGTGTCCGAATCCTTCATTTGTTTCTATAGTTCAAGAATCTTACCTGTCCGGGAAGGAGAGGGAGTCAATGGAGTCGTTGAAGAGATTTTGGTCAGCGTTCACCACCGAGGTCTTCAGCGCTGGAGTGGAATGACATGAAGTGAGTATGAAGTTACGCCAGAATGAAGGGATGGGAGAAATGGCAGATCCCGGAGAAAACTCGCCGACCAGCGGCATCGTCCTGCACGATTCCCACATGCGAGAATTCGGGGACCGACCCCGCCGGGAATCGAACACGGATAGCCATTGCGCCAACCGCGGCTCTTGGGGGCAGTAGAGTAAACCAATTTTGGTCAGTGATCAACGTCGAACACTTATCAACGATGATAAATGTTACATGAAGTTAGCGTAATGGCCAAGACGGAATGCAAGGATGGGGAGAAAACCCGTCGGCCAACAGCCACTTTTTTTCATGCTTTACTATTGCCTATACGAAAACAAGATACACCGTGGAAAATAAAGAACCGTATTCATCGAGGAGAGGGCGAACGGTCTGATCACTACGCTACGCGACTCCTCAATATGGCACGAGCTGTATACGTAATCGGCTTGCGATATTACTCATTTATGTACAAATATAGTGAATTGTCACAGTTGTAAGCGTGGGGAGGAATGAAGACTCGCAATTTACCAAGTTTATTTTTTAAATTAATTAGTCATCTTTACAAAGTATTCGTATTAAGAGCTTGTGAACCTGACGCCTAAGACGTGCTGTAGCATGGTACGGAGAGTGCTTTTCTTTTGTATAACTATTAAAAGTGTTTACAATGCGTTTATCTACGAAAAGAAAACACACTTCATACCGTGTCCCTGCGATTTTAGAAAATCTGTCCACTAATTTAAAACACGAATTCCAAGTTCCTTAAAAGTGCTAAAAATGACTTTTTCACGTTGCTGTAGTTGAGAAAATATCAATCGTAATCGGAAAACTAAATCATAGAAACCTGAATTGAGCTTGATCTAGTACTTTCCACAAATAAAATAATATGATTATCGCTTGAAGTCTTGTTAGAAAACGGTTTCTACGAAAACACTTCACGCTAGTTTAGTACTCCGCGCCTAGAGGCGATGAGGTGTTTGACGGACGTGTTACATTCGACTTATAGCCATCCCCGTTTCCGTGTTTCGAACGTTAAAAAACGTAACGTCCTCTAACTCCAAGTAAAACAATTTTTTTTTTTTGCGAAATACAGTTACGTTAAGGAATCAATTAATTTTGTTAAACGTCAGAGAAAAGAAAGCATCGCACTGATGATTAAAACTAGAATTATATGTTTGCACCAATGAACAAGCAGTTACATGTGCACTCGTGTCCCAGTAAGACAATCCGGGTTCTACCCGGAGTTTTTCAAGTGTCAAAATGTTTTCCTAAGTAACATCTGCAAAACTGACAATATTTAAAACAACTACAAATTATTATCTTTCCGTACTTGAACGTCGTTAAATGCCCTTATCCGAATCTCTTCTCATCACCAATGAAAGAATCTATGAATATACCAATGCTGCAAATATCAATTTCGTGCTTGAAGTGGGGTAATATCTCTTCATGCTCAATACAGTATTAAAGTTTACTTTAATTAAGAAAATAACATTTGCAAATACCTACACATCAATTCGACGTGTAAAAATATTTTTAATCACGGCCGAGAGAAGCAAAAAGCAGAAAAAAAATTCAATCTGTGGCACAGAAAATACCTAGCGGCGAGTAAAAACTGCGTTTTAAAAAATTGTTTACTTTCAATCTTCCAATCAAGAAATTTCAAATTCCGCAAGGGTTTATCCAACGTGTAGGTCGACAGTTAATTTACATATAATTATGGAAAAATAAAATGAAGAATTTTCGGAAATCAATACCATCTTGCAGAGTAAAAAACTATGTTTTGAAGACCTTTGTTTGTGACTGAAGTTATTACCACAATGTTGTGTCTTTTGCTTGTGTGTAAACGGTACCAATAAATCTTAAATAACTGTAACTGTATAGCCGAAAACCAATTCCTAAAGTTTAAATAATATTTAGAATAATGTGACAGAAAAAAGAATTTCTTCTTACGGGAATGAAATAAATTACTACCGTACTTTGCTTAGATTGATTTGTGCGAACATAAGGACGACTACAGAACGCAGAATAGTCCTAATTATTTGCAACAACAAAAAAAAACACTATTTCAGAAGTACAAAATGTGGTTATTCTATTTGTTTAAATATTAGTCACTGCAAATATTTTTGCCGCAAAGAAAATATTGTTTAAAAATTATAATAAGGGTAAAATTTTGTGTTATTGTAGAAATATTTGTGGTGATGATAGTTGTGGTATGTTTAACATACGCTATATGATCAAAAAATTACTATTTTAGCAACAAATAGACTTACGCTACTTTCATAGCAACAAATTAACTTATATTAATTCATAGCTACAAATTTATTTTCACAGCTACAAATAAACGTATATTATTTTTATAGAAAACTTTTTAATGACAAAAATGACACAAAACATAAGTTTGTCATATTTGCTTGGCAGTGAGGGTTAGATTTCTTTACCCCATACGAAATATCTTTGCAATGGTTCATATTTGAACAAACTTTTTCTATAGCAACAGAAGTGTTTTCTGTACTCCACTAATGTGGACATAAGCCATTGCAATATTACTTATGTCGTCCCAGAAATCGTACTGTAAGAGACAAAGAAAAACAAAAACCTAAAAATGATGACATGAAAACATTGTCTTCGTCTCAGTATTGCATATTTTAACTATGGTATCCTGAGTTTTATAGATTATTTTGTTTTGTATTTAAACTTTTGTTTTTCTGGGTGATTATTTTATTTTTTCTTTACCAGTTGTTGATAATTCCTTATTGGATCTTTCAGTTTCTTTTGCTTTGGTATATGGTTGTTTACTACAGCAAAAAATTTTGTGTTTTCTTTGATGCATACTAATATTTCTGGGACGACGTAATATTGCAATGGCGTATATCCACAATAGTGCAGTATGTAATTTTGTCCCAATTGCAAGAAATATTCATAGACATTAAAATGTTTTCACAGCTTACATTGGGACACTAATTTTCATGTACGTAACATGATGGAAAAGAATTACAAATGTCTGTCGTTGATATCTGAAGTAGTTCAAAATCACCAACTAAAAGTCTATTTCCCCAATTAAGAAGTAAGAACTTGGGTCAAGGTATTTCAGGGCATTTGTGCTACGGTGCTCGAATTTGCGTGGCACGCAGTCTTCTCCAAAGCAAGCCAATTTTCTGGAGTCTACTTCGGCCTGTGTAATATTCCCGGTGGCAGGCGTGCCATTATCGTCTAATGTTCCCCAGCCACTCGTAATCAACATGACCTCTCGAGTCTGCAGATCCTGATATCGCACAGCGCCATTTACGCCCGAGAAATACGCGCCCGGAAGGAAACGTGCTTCCCGCTTCGTTTTATGCGCGGCTGTTGCATTACGCAGCGAGCCCTTGTACATGCAACACCTAACTTGCTGTTTACATTCAATGTCAATGTGATTGCCACTGTGGCGCATAGTGCCGCTATCTACTCGCATTCTTAAGAGGGTAATTTCCAAGCTGAATTGATTATATGTTTTCTTAATTGCAACTAAGTTTTATGACATAATTTTAAAGTTCAGAGCCGACTTACATGGGCGGCACATGGAGAACGGGCATAAAACGAAGCGGAAAAGCACGTTTCTTTCTGGGCGTGTATTTCTCGGGCCAAGAAGAACGGGAGCAATAAAGGTGATTCTGTCACGTTCATCACGTCTCAATGTAGTCTTTAGGCACATGTCACTGTATTAGCGTACAGCTTTTTCGCCGAAAACTCACAGCTATGATATTTTTGTGGTACAGCTAGCATTCCATGGCAATATATTAAATAAAAAAAGTTAGCTAATCGTACCTATGCGTTTTTTAAGATTTTGCAGTAAATATTCTTTATCAGTAGCGAAAGAATAAGCTTTGGGCATTAATGGAGGACTTTAAATCAATATAAACACCTGTAAAGTTCTTCGACTGCTACTTCTGAAGATTCGTTATAAATGAATGTTGCGACATTTTCGAATAACGTTTAATTTATCGAAGTCCTTCCCGCCATTGGGCAGGCAGGATGTTAACTCAAATAAAAAAAAATTGGTTTAAGCTATTTAAAACAAATTTATCCCTAGAAAAATAATCAATATAAACGCGCCAAATCAATAGATAAGACATATAATATTTGCCTTAACAGATTCCGTAAAGTAGTGAGGTAAATTGTTACACAATTAGAAACAAACTCTCAGTTCAGATCTTTACCTTTCATGAAAGTAAATATATTAGCATAAGTATTCTTTGTTTATATTCTTATCTTGCCTTTATAAAATTTAAGCTTTCTGAACTGGTTTTATACTAAATACGTTTACATAAAATTTTGTCCGTATTCACCACATCATCCATAGCCTATTTAACCCATTTTATTGTATGTACACTAAAACATGAAAAATATCGTAACGTTATCGTCTTTCTTGAAAGGAATGTTATAGAAAACGGCTTAAATAACTGCACAAATGACGTACATCGAAACAGAAGTGTTTGCGTATGCTTGAAAATGTATGAAGAGGAGGGCAACTCACGCGCTGAAAGGTCCATCGCTTTGCGAGTATTTGGCCGGCTCAGCAAAGCAGCTATGTCACCACGCGGAGCGGAACCGCAGTGGTAAACACACATGTCCAAGCCAGCACGGTGGATTACTCCAGGGACGCGATTTTCCTTTACATGCGAGTGCCGCATGACCGCACAGGTCGTGCGACCATCCAGCGCACGGAACACGTCCAAGCCGCCGCGCACGTGGGCGAGAGTACTAGTTCTAATGTAATCGGCGAATTCGTGCGTGTGCTGCTGCCGGGCGAACGAATGTTTTCTAGGAACTAACAAACGCCACTAGTGGATGTTAAAGGTTTAGCCAGACGCGTTCGAAAACCCTATTTACCATCTACCTGCCATCTCATTACGTAGTCTTCTGACATGTGCAACATCAACGTCAACACGGGGGCGTTCTTCATGAGCCGCCCATGTGAGTTGGCGGAATTCTCAGGAGCTTGTTCCCTAGCTTTGCAGTGATTTCGAATTTGTTTTTTTTTTTATACCTAATAGTCAGATCAAAATTTCTCTCCACAGTTTTCAAACTAATATGTCAATGTGTAGCTGTATTTTTTGTAAGAATATACTGAACGGTTTTTTCGATTTCGTCCCCCAAGTAGGCTACTACGATTTTCGTCGTGGAAATAAACCAATAGGAAGGAAAATATTTTTGTCTGACGAATGGTACATTATTTTTAAGAACCACCCGCTGTATTGTAAACCGTGTGACTCCACATTGTCTCAAATTTTTACAAAGCTTTTGGTAAAAAAAAAATATTTGAGATATTGGCACCAGTCTGAAAAAAAATAAGGAACAATCACTTAAGGACAGAGCCTACCTTGTGTTGTATACTCAGAAGTGACGGAGCTATAAGGTAAACCTTGAGTGTAAGTTTGATCTGTCACACGAGCTGTACGTTAGCGTTGTGACGGTGTCAACTTGACATCAGCGGCAGTTAACGTCTCTGGTTACGACGCAGTTTTTTCCCGAGTGGAAATTTCCATGGACATACTTTCGCCTAGTGCATAACTATAGTTTAATGGAGGTTACCTGGTAGTTGTGTGCGATGGCATGGATTCCCATGATGTTTTGTGAACAGACTTGAAATGTTATGTTAAACTTTAATAACACCGCACCGCACCTTCACAATTTCCGACGTCCGTCTTGGTTCCCTGCCAGTAGAAAATAGACGCGTGTGCTGTTGGAGTGAGCTGTGACGTCGGTAGAGAGGGGAAATGGCGAGGCAGCAGAGGGAGGGAACATTGTGGTGATCCTGCAGAATTTGGAAGAAGCTTCTGGTCGCTTAAGCACC
>PNEQ01102501.1:0-17865 GCA_003012365.1 Medauroidea extradentata | reverse complement strand
CCCCCCCCCCCTTCTAAGCCACACAACTCCTCCAGCAATGCATTCAACTCCCTCGCTGTCCTTACCAACATCGACTGTCTACCCCTCTCCCTTCTCATCCACACCATCTGAATTTTCTCACTGTTATTTCTTTTCCCTTAAAAATTCCCTTACTTTCTAGGTCAAACTTCCTTATCCCCCTCCCCCTACATCACCCTATACAACATGACCAGCCTGCTGTCCCTCAATGGTTTCCGTCCCAATTCCTTCATCATCATGCTAGGCCTATAGTTCCTATCCTCCTTACAAGACTGACTCTCCCTAATCCATTTATTCATCACCCACCTCGCTGTCCTTCACTGCATCTCCACGTACAGATCTCACTCTACAGCAGCATATTCAAATACTGGACGATCCATCGTGCAATATACTTTTCCGTTCACCACACTACTAACCCTCTTCAACACCCTCCTGAGCAGTCCTAAATCCCTTCTTGCCTTCTTAACCACTCTGTCTATCTGCTTTGTCTACCTTAGATTCACCTGAATCATAACTCCTAGATACTTATATTCTGTGACTTCCTCTATCTCCTGCTTAAAACACTCTACGCACCACTCTCTTCCTAGTAAGCCTCACCAACTTGGTTTTACGCACATTAGTCTGCATTCTGTTCTCCACTGTCCAAGACCACAACTTATCAATATCCTTCTGCAAATTGATTTTATTGCCCACACAACACACATGTATGTAAATTATAAGTTTCTTATGAGCCCTCATTGGTATGTTATATGTACATGTAATGTTAAAATTAGGTGCAAAAATTGTTTAAGTGTCCCACCACTGTACATAAGTAAAACATATGTTATATACATAATGTCTCTACATGAATAATGTAAAGTTATTTAGCTATTCAATGTTTGTATATCATACATATTTTGCAACTGTTCATAATACAGGTCATTTTAATCTATGATATATGTCAAATACACATGCATATAAAATCAACATTTAGCTACTGTGTATATGTATATTATATGTTGTGTGGATGTATATAGTACACAGTAATCTGCAAACAGTCTTATTTTACCTGTAATAACGAATTTCATGTCATTCACCATTATAGTGAATAACAAAGGTCCCAACACTCTTCCCTGCAGCATTCCTGATGTAACCTCTCCTTCCTCTGACATTACTTCCCCCACTTTCACTGTATGAATTAGGGCTGTATCTATAAATTACTTTAGAATGACAACCAACTGCTAACCAATGCTTTCTCTATGGAGATAGCGGTAGGTTGTCATTCGAAAGCCGTTTATAGATACGGCCCTTAGTCCCCTGAGGAAGATCTTAATCCTGTCAACCACCCACTTGTCATCCAGCAGTCTTTCAACTTTTCTAATCAATATTCCATGAGGAACCTAGTCAAAGGCCTTCTCGAAGTCTATGAAGCATACATCTAACTGCTTCCCCTCATCGACTGTCTGAACAAGATCCTCCGACAAACTTTACTTTCTAAGCGCCTTTCATTAGCAGTATTCTCCAGTTAGGTTTACTTTGCAATTTCATAATGTTGAATCTAAAAATTTTTCTTTTCTCGCTTTTACCAATTTACCGAGCTTTACATTTGAGACTAGTTCAGGCCTAACCTTTCAACACCCCTAGTCCACATAGTAATCACCCTGCCATCATATGTCACCGTTGTTAGATAGTTATCAGGTGAAGTCAGCTGTATCGGAAATGTATAGCAGGCTACAATTTCTATTTGTGGTTTTGTATTGATACGTACAATGTTCTTATTAAAACTTCAGCATCCATAATAAGAAAAATGACTGCAGTACGTTGTCGAAATTAAATTATCCTTCTGAATAGCATAAATGTCACTCTGGTTGGTATTCATGGGAAAAGGTACTAGGAATGTTGGCATTTTTTTTTTCAAGATTTATCATTTTATTAATTCTTTTGCTTTTACCAGAAGATTTCTTTATGTGAATTTGAGAGGAACAGTTTATGAAAATAGCAGGTAGAACTGTAAAATTGTACACTGAATTGGATTTCTTCAGCGACAAAAGGAAATGTGTTTTTTGGTGTGAAAATGATTTTGAGTCAGACCATATGTGATGGATGGTATAGCGCCCCAAAAATGAGTTTTGGCGGAGATAATGTAAATCCACATATGAAAGGTAAATAGGGTAAATTGTATACAGTTGGAGTATAAATATTGTCCCATTGTTTCAGTAAGTGCATAAACGTACAATTTAACACAAACTTTGCCAAATAATGTGACTAGTGGCTAACCTATTTTGCTTGCAAGGAAAATAACTTTTAGTTTAGTTCATTGCAGCCGTCGTATCTTTGAGTACAATTTTGTGCAGAGATATGACAATTTATGGTATACGATAACGTCGATATAAAAATATACAATGTAGGGCTCATTCATTACTCTACGTGGATTTGTGTGGAAAAGTAAATGATTATTCATTGAAACTTTCAGGGTTAAGACTGAGTAGTATTTTACTTCATAAACGCAATAACCACAAAACTTACTGGTTACTAAAAAACATACATTAGGACAGTAGTAGGCAATTGTTACTGTCACTTTATTATTATGTGTCTATGAAAAACACATCATAGTTTTTTAACTCATTATTGGTTGTGCAATGAGTATCTTGCTTAACTTTTGAAATACTGATTTTTTATGCTGGATAGGTGTGTCCTTTCTCCTGACTTTTAGATCTATTTAGTTAGTCGTTAAGAGGCTGACCGGATGTAACTAATACTTACCCTTGGGATAATATATTGTTTACAGGCACGTATGTTGTGTGAGCATTTCACTCATAGCACGACTAGTCAGGCCAGCATCAGACTTACCAAATGCTTTTGTTAGTTGTGGAATATACACATTTTTCTAAGTATTGTGTAATTTTAATTAAATGCATTCTAGCACTTTATTAAAATGAATAGTGGGAAGAAAATTGTCCCATACAAAATTCTACTCCACAACCAAGCACAGCACTTTGCAAGTATTCTTACACAACTGGTTGCACTATGAGCAAAACGCTCACACAATGTACATGCCTGCAAACCATGTCTTATCTAAAGATTAAGAATTAATTACATCCGGTCAGCCACTAGCTACTAAATATGGAAGGTTCAAAATTAGTTAAAAGAAAGGACACACCTAACCAGCAATTAAAAAAACTGACAATAGTTTAGAGGGTGAGATCATTGTTGGGTCCAGATAAAATCTACCCGATTTTACCTCCTCCCTAGCGTTAAGTACATCAAAATTATCCCAGTAACTCACTGCATTGATAAATGAAAACAATATATGTCTTTCTCCTATTTATTATCACATCAGGAAAACAAACAAACCTTTTTTGCTCTTTCTCCATAGAGCTCATATCCGAATAGACTCTGCACTTCAATTACATTTTAAACCTTGACTACAAATAAATATTGTTCTCGTTTCCAACAATCATAGTGTGGCCATTAATTTAGAAGCTATGTTTGTGGAGTAGGCCTAATGCTTTGATACTAGTTTCAAGAAAGTAACTAGAGTACACTCAAGAAATCAACTTCAGAGTTATAATCTTACTGCGTTATGTCTCAAGAACCCTATGATTATTATTGTTATTTAATTTATAGTACTTTCTACTATAAGACACAATAGTTTTTTTAAAATAAAACATTTACATATCTGCACACGTATATGCCGATTAACGAGTCTGCCAGCAAGCAAAATTGGTTATGTGATTCATAGATTAGGATTTTTCTTTTGGCAAAGTTTGATTTACATTTTACACTCGCTGAAACAATACAAACAACAATATTCATACCTTAGCTGCATACGATTTATCTATCATATTTACATCTAAGGGTAACACAATATTATTTTTTTGAAGGTACATTTATCGCACACAGTCCGACTCGGAGGCATTTTCACACTTGTAATTAAATTTCCTTTCGTCGCTAAAGAAATCCACTTAAGTACGATGATTCTTCCTGTCGTTTTCACAAACTATAGGCGTACCATCATCGGATAAAATTCTGAAACAAAATCAGGGTAGCCATTTTCTTGTTTCAACAACAACACACACAGCAATTTCTCTACCAGAATTGACTTTCCGCCACCTACTTTGCAGGCTGATTAATTTCGACACTTCGGGCCTAGATTCCGATCGTAATTCCGGTATCGATGTGATAAAAAAATTTCACTTTAAGATTCCGCTAGCGGAATGGCACCATTCCTCTAGCGAAATTATTCCGACAGTTTCAAAAATTGGGCCCCTGATACTGAATGTTAATGACTATTTAAAAACTAAATGATTAGTGCAAAGTTTGAAGGCCCCACGAATTTCTCACACACATCCTGCTTGTTCACGAGTCAGACGAAGACTGAAGATTGGTATCGGACTGGAAAGGCAGGGACACTGTGTTTCGCGCCAAACTTATGTGTTTACCATCCTGTAAGCTAAAACACAAAACCCTAATTTAAAAATTAAGAAATAATTAATAATATGTAACTAACACTCTTCTGTCCTTACTTACAGTTTTAGTTCAATTTAGGGTACATTCAGCAGGAATACTTTAAATACAACAAAACACACCAGACAAATTAAAGCCATACGTAGAAAATACCATGAAAATTAGACAGTCTGTGCTGCTCCTGAAATTGCAAATAACTTATCAGTTCAAAAGACAACCAAAAATCAGTTGAAATCTTATTGCAACCATCGGTGTCGTTAGCATTTGATTTTTTTTTTTGGGGGGGGGACGTGACTGGTAGAGAAAGTGTACATATAACCTATGTAATAAAGCTGTGTGTAGGAGTCCTCCACCGGAATATTTTATAATTTAAGGTGCAAAATGCTGCTATTTAAAGAGTTTCTGCATCAAAATATTTAATATACAACGGAAGGAAATCTTAATCTTAAAATATCTTAAAAACTAAAAACTACGAAATTTTTTTTGGGGTACGTGTCCCCTTCGTCACCCCACCACCCCACCGTTTACGACGCCCCTGATTGCAACCATCTCTGATAGCAGTTTCTCTGGTTTTGAAAGCTATATATCCCGACCATTGTTAAAAATATAGTCAGCCAGCAATTTAATGCAGTGTTATTTTCACATGCCCGGATAATAGTGTAATTTCCCTGTGTGAATCTAAGGTTCATTCACAGAATTTCGTCTGCATTGGCCTTGTGCAAGCAAATTTGCGTACAGGAAAATGTGTTATACACAAGTATCCGGTAGTATGTCAGTCACCCTGTCCTGGCGACGTAGGGAATAAGACCATGCCTGTAGAGACCATCTGCTGCCTGAGGCAAATGGGCGTGCACGGCACATGTCATAATGCATACGAACATATTTATAATAATGAATATTCGTAGCGAAGAATTATTTGTTTTTGATTTATGTATGTAAATTGCTTTAATTTTTACATTTTGTCCTATTTCAAACACATACATTAATATTTCATGTTGAATTTATCCAGCACGAAGCTACTGCGATTTTCACCTGGAAAGTATTGATTTAAAACCTTATATCCTAAACTAATGCGGCAGCCAGGAAAGTTCAGAACATTTTAAATATCTGTAAATTCAGAAAATTACAAATAAATTCTTTTCTACCCATGCAATAACATTCCAAAATATGTCTAACTTTCACATTACAATAAATGACAAAACATTAATGCTGTCTTTACTAGTTCATAAACTCACCACCAGTTGTCATTCACTTCGAGCGACAGCGCGAATATATATGAAAAATGAAATTGTAAATAGATGAGAAAATTTTATGAATGAAGAGCCGATTATATTTCACAATGTAAGTGATTCGGAGATTATAGTCTGAGACAGTCTGACAGTTAATTGAAAAATATCCTTTGCGATTTCAGAACTCCTCTGGTGTTTCACCTCCAGAATTTTTAATTTTTATGTGTGTATGATCCAGTGTCCTAAACACGCCACGAAACAGATATTTTATGGAAACTACATTGTAGCTGTGCTAGTTCTTCATTTGTGCTAAACATTTTCAGGCATCTAGACTAACATATTACTGGTTCAGAAAGTTTAGTAGGTACAACATTAATATGAAATTTCAGTGGACAAATAATATTTACTAAACCTATTATTCTAGATTACAGTAGAACACTGTTTCAACATTCCTGTCTTTAACAACAGTTGTGTTTACTTCTGATAACTGTAAATATAAATAATTGCATTTAGTTGAGTTGCAGTAGACTGTATTTCATTTTTATATTAGTTTAAGCCACCATCCTAGAATAACAGGTCTGGACACTAGTATATCTACCAACGCTATTAAGTGGACTCCTTTATAACTGAAAGCACCACTAACAATGAAGTGTTGTTTTAAAAATAGACATATTTAAGCGGTTGAATTGTTCAAAGCTGTCCGCAAGCGTTTGCGGAAACTGTTTGCATTTACAAGAGAATGCTAAAATGCAATATTCAGTGAACATAAATGGCTACCGGCCATGGCTACCAGCATGGAGTTTCGAAATTATGTATTTGCTAATGCCTTATCAGGAATAGAATTGGACTGTACAAAGCAAAACACTTCTTCACGAATACATTTGTTGGAAAATAGACTGCTGTCACTATTTTTTATGTACAATATAATAAATTGTAGAAGGAAATTTAACTATGCAGCTGAATCAAATTAAATATTAATATTTCATCATTTTCTTTCGAAATAACTTAAGCCTCGTCCATTTTGCACACAAATTCAGTTTGTTTTGATTTCAGATTTATTCTGAATAAAACAAGAAATTATGGTAAAGGTAAACATCCTGTGAACAAACCCTGTAACCGTCCTTATGCCTCGGTTGCCAGAAACGTTCAAACACCCTCAGCCTGGTTGCAGCATGTTTGCAAACACTGTTGTAAACAGGAGCGCTAAAATGTTCTGTTCGCAGGTACCGCTACCAATTCAACTGCTAAAATCCCCCCGTTGATAATGAGCACCTTGCTAACAGTTCTCCTAGCAGCTCCGCACGAGCTTGCTCCTTGTAGATCCACTTTCACCAACGAGATATATAGTTAACGTAGATGGGCGGAAGCGCTTTTTGGCTGAAGCCCAATTGAACTTGTGTCGGCCATGTTTTCCATCGTCAAAACAAAGGGGCATGGCAGGATGTTGGTTAGGGATAATTACGTTTATGTGCCGATAATAACAGAAAAACAAAGCTTACGATGCATTGTGTATGTCTATGTGGCACGTAAAGCATATAAATACCTCTGTCTATCGTTTAATAATTTAGGAACGAGAATAAATCGTAAATACAGGATGAAAACAATTGACGAAAATGTGCAGGTAGCGTGTAACTGGCTCACAATCCATTTATATAAATTTCAAAAACGTTAAAGTAAACATATGCGGTCATAAAATATACATATTACGCATTTCAGTTCTGTGTAATTACTGTAACCTCAGTTTTGTGTAGTTATTGTTACCTCAGTTTTGTGTATAGTACACGGTGTAAGACTTTGTAAGTTAAGGTTATGTTTATAGGACTACTGGTAAATGTAAATTATAAAATGTCTGATTATATGCAAACAAGCCTGCATTTATAAATACAAATTAAAAATAAATACTATAATACATTCTTATTACTACCAGAACCATGTATATAACATGTCAACTAAATCAACAGTAAACAACTATGCCACCCACCCTAACCCTATTTAAGAGCCTCGACCTTATACAAATAAATATATATTCGCAATTGGTATGTCGCCAAGTAGTGAGATCAATTCTTGCCTGCCTCTCTAGGCTACAATTCTCAAACCCCTCCTGAACCTTCCAACTCCTAACAATTACCATATCATTCTGTAAAATATTCCTCTCACTGACCTCCCAAGCATAGACTGTAACCAATTCGTTCTCTTCCACATCACTTGAACCTTCTCACTGGTGTTTACTCTCCCCCATACCCTCCCTTAGCTAGGTGGCAATTTAACCCTCCCCAACCTCCCTCTCTAGTCACAAGTATGAACATACTGACCAGACTTTCATTTCTTCTTCTGTATTTTAGTGTACTCCATCCCATTTCCTTCAACATTACAGGTGGCCTATATATCCCTTCATCCTCCCCATCGTACCGCTGCCTTCTTCACCTACTATTATACCCATCCCGTTACCCTCTTAGCACCTTTTTCTGTTCCCGTACCTCAAGTTCCATATAAGTATCCTTCTCTTTGGCAACATATTCCAGCCTATGCCACACCATACTATCAAGCAGTATGTATTTTCCTTCTCCTCCCAGTAATTAATTTCTGCACTGTTCATTAAATGTTATGTTTCGTTAATATTTGATTTGTGTTGATTGTAAACCAAAAAGTTCGGTACCTACCTTTTATCCTGTCTCATTGCATCTAACCATAACATAACAGTACAATTTATCTCAACTGCATAAACAAAGCCTAAAGCAGTTGTAGTATTTTATTTTATTGCTGTAGTGTGAGCAGCCAAACACTGAGATAGGCATCACAATATGTTGTGGACTGCAGTAATTTAATACATATTTAATGTTGGCGAGGGTACG
The DNA here is from genome assembly GCA_003012365.1 of Medauroidea extradentata. Taxonomy (NCBI): domain Eukaryota; kingdom Metazoa; phylum Arthropoda; class Insecta; order Phasmatodea; family Phasmatidae; genus Medauroidea; species Medauroidea extradentata. The sequence goes on along the minus strand of PNEQ01102501.1, from coordinate 9,320 downwards.
AATGTTCTCTAGAGATACATTAATCAGGTGTAGTTGTAACGGACTCGACAAACAAATACCACAACGATCAATATTCCAAAACATTTCTCACGATTCTTGTATAACCTACATTACAATATGCATCAGCCGACGATGTTTTGACTATAGATAAAATGGCCGACCAATTTCAAATAGGCTTCACCTGAGAACCTTGGAAATAGCTGCTTCCGCCCCTCTATGTTTACTATATATTTCGTTGACTTTCACTGTGTTAAAATAACACCAGAGTGCCAGTGGCACCAATCAGTCATGGGTCAAGGTCAGACTGGTATGGAGGAAAGAAAGGAACTTTAGGCCTTGCGACTGATACAGGTATTGGGATGGAAATTGTTGTGGGACAGGAGGAGAATGGAAAGTCTGGTCAGGTTGTATTGGGTTATGAACGGGGAGGGAGGATGGGGCAGTTTGACCTATACACTAACTAAGGGGAACGGGTACAACAGTGAGAAAATTCAGAGGGTATGGCAGAGAATGGAGAGGTGAGTACAGTGGGGTAGTGCAATGAACTGCGGGAGGAGATGGTGACTGTGGGGAGTTTGAAGGATTGGTGCTGTGGAGATGGGGAGGATTCTGCTCGCCACCAGGGGTTAGCACAGTTGCGAGTGTAAAAATCTTATTATTGTTATTACTAAATTAAATTCTGTGTTTCAGCTTTGTCGCATCCACCATTTTTGATGCACTGAGGTCACAGAAGTCTCAATGCTGATAGGCTTACAAGAGCTGTACTAATGGTAACAAAATAGACTTACAGACTTTTAATTTGAGAGAAATCATAAGTCAACTACTTCAATGGATAATCAGTTGTAAATGTAATGCCAGAGTACTGTGTGTTATTTAATAGAGCAGTCCACATTGACTTGACACTCAGTAGGCTGTTACGGAACAATTAACTACAGTATGGTAGGTCAGCCAAAATTTCCATTTTTTTTTTTTGTGTTTGAAATTTAAACCGATGGATACTTGGTCAAGTACTAAAATCAATATTATATTTAAATGTAAGTATTATGTGTGTACAAGAATGCTCTGTGTATGTAGTGTATAGCAAAATATTTTTCACTGAGACTTTGGTAAGTTAGGCTGCCTATTAACTAGGGCAGAGTATAGAGGAAGAGGGAATAATAGTGAGAAAATTCAGATGAGCAGAAAAGAGCAGGGAGGTAGTCTATACTTCCCATACAACACAGCGACATGGTGGCAACGTTGCTACAACGTTTCACCCAAAATAATCAACGTTGTCACAACGTTTCATTTTGTTGTAACTAAGTTGCCACAACGTTGCTACAACATCCAGATGTCACAAATCTGCAACATTGCATGGGGAGGTTGCTGCAACGTTGCGTGGGGACGTTGCTACAACGTTGTGTAGGGATGTTGCTACAACATTGCGTGGGAATGTTGCTACAACGTTGTGTGGGGATGTTGCTACAACGTTGCATGGGGACGTTGCTACAACATGGCGTGGGGACGTTGCTACAACGTTGCGTGGGGACGTTGCTACAACGTTGCGTGGGGACGTTGCTGCTATGTTGCAGGGCAACGTTCCTGCAACATTGCAGGGGAACGTTCCTGCAACGTTGCAGGGGGATGTTCATAAAATGTTGCAGGGCGACGTTGCTGCAACGTTTCAAGATGTCTTTGCTGAGAAGTCTTTGCTGCGAGTCTCTAGATGTCTTTGCTGCGAGTCTCTAGATGTCTTTGCTGCGAGTCTCTAGATGTCTTTGCTGCACATTTCCAGGCGTCTTTACCGCACATTTCCAAATGTCGTTGCTACATCGTTTCTGGATGACTTTGCCACAAAGTCTTGGAATGATGTTGCGGTGTGTTTGACATGATTTTGAGAGTTATTTTTGGTGTTGTTTATTAAAACCAGTAAATCTGTTGTGTTAAGACAAGAGTTTCTTCTGCTCAGAGCAATTTGCTTAGCAAAATATACAGTACCAAAAAAAATCCTCGTATGATCTTTATAAGGCTGCAGGTAATCATATCATAAATGCTCACATATAGGGTAGCTGCCAATTTTCAGGGCGTTATATGCTAGTCATTATTATAACCCCTTTGAAGTTCATGTTGAGTTTTCATGAAACTTTTTAAAATGTAACTCTTTAACCATTTCCTTTGACCTACTTTTAATGTTGGCTGGTTAGTGTTGTATTCCCAATGTTACAGTTACAAGCAGTACATATTTATTACCTTCAAAAGGTACTGGATAGAATTTGCCAAATTGGAAGGAGATAGGTTAACAAGTGAAAAACTGTAAGGGGGCTTCACCTCACTTTTCAACGCCTTTTAATATTTTTATATTTATACCAGATATTTTTTTTCTTACTTTAGACATAAATTGTGACTAAATCTTCCTATTAGGAAATTTTTGCATCTCTTATAGTTCTTGTGTAATGAGTCGTAAACGTCAAAATTTGCACTTGACGGTTTTATGCACGCCACTAAAACCAACTGACATACCAAACCAAAAAAAATCACAGTGTATAACAATGTTGTAGACTGTGATTTTACACATATAAAAACAAAAAAAAAATAAATATAGTTTTGTATTTTTTAAAAATTGTTGAAATTTTTACATTTTCATTTCAAAACTCAGAATTTTCTATTAAATACAACAGTATTTTATTTTTTTTGTTATATATATGCCAAATCATAGCCTGCAACATTCTTATTATACATTGTGAATTTTCTCTGTTCGGTATGTTAGTTGGTTTTAGTGACGTGCATAAAACCGTAAACTTCAAATTTTGACGTTTACGACTCATTACACAAAAACTATAAAGGCCAGTTTACATTTGCTATCAACAAATCCTAAGCAATGGTACACTATTTTACAGCAATGTTGATAGCAAATGTCTTATTAACATTGCTGAAAACACCAATGTTATTAACAAAGTTCTAAGAATGGTGACTGTAAGTTAATAGCAATGTTAATGACAAAAATGCCTACAACACTGTTGATAACATTGTTAGTAACATTTGTTACCAACATCCTTTGATCTAGACCGCCCTAGAACGGGTCGGGAAAATAATGTTATCAACATTGTCGGCGACAAAGTTATTAATATGTTTCTAAAATTCATAACTTTTGTTGCTAGCAAATGTTATCAACAAAATGTTGGCAACAAATTTTATTAACATTTTTTATAAATATTAACAAAGTTAATAACAGAATGTTGGCAACAATGTTGATAACACGTCAACAATTTTCAAGAATTTTTACAACATTGTTAATAACTTTGTTGAAAACACGTGTTATTAGCAATGTTATCGTTGGTGTAACCAAGCTTAAGAGATACAAAAATTTCCTAAGAGGAAGATTATATCATAATTTATGTCTAAAATAAGAAAAAATATCTGGTAGCCTACAAATATAAAAATAAATAAAGACGTTAAAAACTGTGGTGAACCGCACCGTTAAAAAGAAACATAACAAAATAGTTACATTAGGAAGCCACCTAAAATTAAAGATGATGTTGACAACAAAATTTAAGCAAAATTTTTCTAACCCAAGATTAAAAACCAGTTGGGAGCTTCTGCTCCTGTCGTAAAATTTATCACTCTACTCTGAAAAAATTATACCACTAGCACTGCATTGATGGAAATTATAGGGATATTTAAATGCTGTACAGGTACAGAGTCGTACTGACTGGCTAGTACGGATGAATCCTAACCAAAATTAGCAGTACCATTGTTCTACGAGTGAGAATGGTCCAAGGTGGAGAGGTGAGAGGAGGCTGGCACCCACTTCCTTCAAACCCACAGCGCTTTTAAAAAAGGGGATCACAAAGAGTCCCTTATCTTAACTCAAATTGCATTTAAATAAAATAATGAACTTATCACCCAGCAGTGCGCAAAATACAATCGGAAAGAAAATGCCAAAGATTTAAAGGCTAAAAGACTACATTATTAGTTTTCACCACATTCAAAAACTCATCACAGGATATTTGCTGACGATGGGCACTTTTGAATACAGTCTTCTTTGGAAACATTGGAAGAAAATGTATTGTGACCTATTAACTTTTAGGCACTTAATGATTATTACTGACACTGTTAAGTTTATATGAACAAGTTGCAAAAATGTACAAATTGCCTAAAAAGAAAAAAATAACGAAGTCTTCAGAAGTGCACGCTTTACCTTGACTTGCTACATACATTATGGAAGTTTAGAAAGTGTTATATTGAGAGCTGAACTAATTTATCTATATTGGTGCTGTCTGATAACATTATCCAATACAGCATTATTTAATATGCATCACCATTTATCCATACTATACACACATATGATATTGTACATCATCATCTCTCAGCTTTTTAAGGACAACTTTTCACACTTCTGAATGTATGAACAGAAAATCCTAACTTCGATACTACTACACCAAACCATTCTGTGAATTTGTGTAACAGATAATGCTGTGGCAAATGTATGAAAGACTATAACAGGTATCAGCTTTGTTCACTCTGTGTGATTTTGTGAATACCTATGCGAGTAAACGTTTAAGATGGATTCATGTGTTCACTGATAATGCTGACCATACAGAACTGAAGGTGCCAATGGTCAGAGAATTATCTCTTAGTACATTATCTGTGCAGTCTCACATAAACAGCTAGGGCCAAACTTATTTATTTTCATATAGTCTTGTGCCATGGTTACTCAGAAATCATTATTGTGTTGGGGGCCGCTGTAGCTAAATGGTCGGACCATTCGCCTCCAACTAAGGCTATCCGGGTTCGATTCCCAGCAGGGTCAGTCTCAGCATTTTTGCATGTGAGAGTCGTGCCAGACGACACCATTGGTCATCTGGTTTTCTCGGGGATTTCCAATTTTCCCCTTTCATTCCAGCGCTGCTCCATACTCACCTCATGTCACCCCCTCACCAGCGCTGACCAAAACCTCTCACTCACTCTTTATTGTGTTGCGTTATTACGAAGTAGACTATAACCAACACGCTTACTGAAAGATTTGAGAGAAATACTTAAAAAGAGTGCAGGTGGAAGACTATATTTAAAACTCATGTAAGCATAAATCTACTATATGTATACATAATGGCAAACCAAATCCAAAAAATAAGTATAACTGTGTTTTTACTGTTTGTTGTATAATTGCATTTATTGAATATGTCTAAAAAAATACATTCCATTCAATGACTCCCATTGCACGCCTTTACAAAACCATAAAAATTTTATGTTTCATGAACAAAATCCGTTGGTATTCCACTGATATTCTGTTTTAAATTACAAACTAAACAAAAGTCATTATAAAAAAACTGTCCTGTAAAAAAATTCATAAGTTTTGAACCAATATTTTGCTAATGTGACATAATTTGTCAAATTAAAATCTGCAGTGGAATCAAAGTTACAACAATAATGCATCATAACATTTTAAATAGAAACACGTCACATGAAGAACACGTTTGCTCAAAAACTATTTTTTTAGGAATGCTAAGGTTTGGTTTCTCTGTACTGACATTTAAATTATTCCAAATTTTGATAACTTTTCAACGCAAATATTTTACCTGCACCATGCTTAAGTTTTTTTTGCCTGGTGAAAACTAGGCCTGTTTATTGATACTTTTGCTCACTTAGTTATTTAAACAATTTCCAAATTATGCTGTCATTAAATTAATATTGATGTAGAAAGCTAAATTTCCATAAGACCCATACAGCACACAATGCATTCAGTTACATTTCAGAAATGTTTAACTAAAACATTCAACAAGCAACGTGGCTACTCAGCGATAATGGCGGGTGATGTCTGTACTAAGCATTTAGGAGACACATTTGAAACATTCATATTGAAATATTACATCGCAATATTTCTGGAATGTGTACTGTGAAATATAAGCCATATCGTTCTGTTGGAAGTTTCAGCAGAACATTACTGAGAACTACCTCTCTGAAACTTGAGATACGTAATATTACATTGGAACATTTCAGAAATATAAGTGAAATATTCATATGAAAGGTTATTTAAACGAGGCATTGTAAAGTCTTTGAAATGATTCTGAAACATACTGTAATTGAAACATTGTGTGCTGTATGGGGAATTATTAAAATTTCGTCACTTGTATTACCGAGACACAGTTTAGTACTAAGTATATTAAGGTGTGGTAAAATCAGTGGGTAGAAATATAAAGAATACATATCAAAATATATATTTTTAAACTTGGTCTCAGAATGGGGTTAACTGCTGGGATATTTCCTAACAGCACAGCAAAGTTTCATACACGATGCCTGCAAGTCATACTATAATGTTGTAACAACATACTGTAATGTGCCAGGTATGTGCAGGCAATACACTTAACATCTCCTGCATGCAACATTACAATGTAAAGTTGTCTGCATGTCACCTGAACATTTCCAGCATGTTCCCTGCAAGTTGAAGGAACATCCAGAACTCATTCCCTGACTAGCACATCTCTTCAACGTGAACACAACAGAATTGTGCCAAGATTACTAAATTATTACAGTTCACATCCAATACACCTGCACGCAGGCTATAAATATTTTGAAATCACGTACTATCTTCACGATAAAATATGACTGCAAAAGCAACATGGTCAGTAGTGAAATTGAGTAGGCCTACTTAGTGTCACTATCACTGGCACAGGAATAATAATTTAGTTGTTTAAACAAAATAAAAACAAATTTTAGACCTGTGTGACAGTGAACCTAAACTATGTACTTAAAATTAATTGATTACGATACTAAAATAAACATTATTAATTATTTGTAAAAGTCAATATAAACCAATTACCATTAGGCTAATACAAATATTACATATGTTGGTCTGAAATGAAACAGACAGTGCAGAATGTCGCAAATTTAACACTACCTATACGAACAAACAAAGGTTCTGTGTGGTCTTAATCTCCTATGTTGTCAGTGAGACGTTTCTGGCATGTGCAGGCCACATGCTGTTGTTTGTGTAACCAACTTAGTATATTAAAATACTGCGGTAATATTTCCAGCACCATCTGCTGTGCCATCTGAGTAGAAACAGTAATTTTATGATGGCTAAGCACAGCATTGTACAATGTAAACTGTGAATTTCAGGTAGAAACATGGAAAAAAAAAATTAAATAAAATTTAAAAGATTTTTTTGGAGTATATTAAGAATGACTACTCACTGTGTACAAGCCAAACTAATGATTTTAAAGGCATGGTTTACTAATGAAAAATATTTCTATAGATGTTAGGAATAGTCGTACATATAGAAAGTTGCAGTTTACTAACTTCGAAATTTTCAGTTTTTTGTTAGGTTGAGTTAGGTTAGTTAAAATTAGTTTAAGCCACGGTCGTAGAAGAACAGGTCTGGACTCTCGCCTATCTACCAATGTATTTTGCTTGGCCCCCTTGTTGTTTGGCTGCAGTTTGTCAAGTTACCGAAAATGTTGTACTTTTTGGCTTTGTAATCCGGGCAGTCTGACTAACTCCGCCCACTTTTTTCCATTGTTAACATTATAAAGTAAATAAAGATTACTGGAACCATGATTAAAAATTGTGAGTGAAGGAAGTATTTCATAAATTGCTAAAAAAATACTTCTTGATAAATTGTTTATCTTAGTGGGAGGGAAGTGGGCTGTGTTTGAGCTCGACCGCCCGGATTACAGAGCCGAAAATATATAGGTTAGCATTATCGGTAACTTGGTGAACCGCAGCCAAACAACAAGGGGGTCAAGTTTTCATGCGAGTGTCCAGACGTGTTCTTCTACGGCCTTGGTTTAAGAGGGCGTGGTACATAATTCAACGCTAAAAGCATTAATCTATAACTGTAGATTTCTTGTAGCCAATTTACGAAAATTAAACAATAGCAACCCTAGACAATAGTTTTAGCCAACGTTTTAAACAATATTGTTTCCAGTATTATGAGCTTCTGAGGCACAATCTCTGACGCCGGAACCTCGTGCATTTAACTGTGGCGCAAGAGATTACGTGTAACGAATTAGTAATTCTGGATAAATATTTACTCATAAAGTTGGTAAATACCATTATCTAGTATCGTCATTGAGTATTTTGTCCATATTGGCTTCGGAAAAAGTGCACATATCAATTGATGTTTTCAGTGTTTATTTATCTACCACACACTCTTAAGCTATTTTACTATTAAGTTCTCCATTTTTCGTTATGTAAGGTAATGTTAGGTTAGGCAAACTAACAAAAACGGATAACATTATGGTAAAATAACCGAGCCTAAACAATATAACCTAACGAAAATTACAAACTTAGAAAACTAAAATTTTCTTTACACAGGATTACTTCTAACATCCATAATAACATTTTTAATTAATAGACTATACTTCTATAATCAATAGTTTAGCATGTAATAGAAGCGCAATAAAAAAACCTTTAACAATCAATTTACATATTGTACTATCAACTTTCACGACATTATGAATTTTTTAATGTTATGTGGCAATAGCATTACTATAATACCCAAATTTCTGGAATTCGGTCACGTCGCTCATGGATGTTGCACACGAGAAATTAACTAACATACTGATTTTAATACTTTACCACATAGTACCTAACATAAGTCAATTAATTTCAACTCGATACACGAGACACCTGTGTATACTTCGGTTAATTTATTTGAAGCAAACTCACTACAAATAGGTTAGGAACTGATTGGCTAACCGATACAAACTTGGAAATTAATTTCGTGAACAAACCACACATATTGCTGACTTCTAATTAATCACAGGAATTTTAATAATAATACTCTTTCTTGATATTTCTCCTACTTTATTACTACAAAACTCGAAGTATTATCAATACTATAGAAAAACGGGTCTTCCAAATACATTAAAATATAAACAATGCAAAACCAGAACAATACAAGTAAAAGATGCAACTTTACATAAACTAACATCGAAGAGATCCTAAATATTTCACTAGAACAATCCTACATTAAATTATAATATGATTAAATTGAAGTAATAAAATATCAAGTGTGTATAGTTAATTATATCTCTATGGAGATATATATCTTTGCTTGTGTAACAAGAAAATGAATACTTCGTTCTAGTCAAATAAAACCTTGTTTAAGGTCTATTAATCTGTATTATTTTATGACAATATATCCCATACAGCACAGCGACATTGTGGCAACGTTGCTACAAAGTTTCGCCCAAAATAATCAACGTTGTCACAACGTTTCGTTACGTTGTAACAAAGTTGCCACAACGTTGCTACAACATCCAGATGTCACAAATCTGCAACGTTGCGTGGGGAGGTTGCTGCAACGTTGCGTGGGGACGTTGCTACAACGTTGCGTGGGG
>PNEQ01102500.1:0-18158 GCA_003012365.1 Medauroidea extradentata | reverse complement strand
GTTCGAGCTCTATCGTCGTTTCTTCGGAAACACATTTCACCCCTTTTCACCCCCTTAGAGGTTGAATTTCGAAAAATCCCTTCTTAGTGCTCGCCTACGACCTGAAGGGAACCCCCACAAAAAATTTCACGATTCTAGGTCCAGTGGTTTGGGCTGCAGTTTGATATGTCAGTCAGTCAGTCAGTCAGTCAGTCAGTCAATCAGTCAGTCAGTCAATCAGTCAGCTTTTATTTTTATATATATAGATAGATATTTCAGTCATCAAGCGTTAGAATGACAAATCCGCTAGTTGAGCTAACTCTGCAGCAGGATAAGTAGATATATCTGTCCACGCTAAAAGCAGTCTTAAGTTTGTCCCTGCCACTAACTGCGACTTCGCCTGAGCCTTATTTATAGTCACATCAATGTTGAAGTTGTGAGGTAATTACAGACTCTTTATTGTAAGAGGGTAATCGAATGAAATACGTAGTTTACGCTGTATTAAGACTGATTCCTCCCGAGTTACAAACAACTGCGCCCCATAACGTTGAAGTTATGAATTAAAATTAATTATTGTGATACTATACATCGCACATGTCACTGGTAGCTGAAAAAAAAAGTTAATTCTGTATTTGAAGTATGAACCTTTAAGTTTGGCTTTTCCTTGCAACATAGTCACCCACTAAGGGCTGGAAAATGTTAAAAAAAATATTTTATAAAATATGACAGGGCCACGAAGTTAATTAACTATCTTTATACTTCGAACCCTTTGTTGAAAAAAGAACATTCATTCCTTTATTATTGTAGACAGAAATAAATATGTTAATACTTTAATCATTTGTAAACAATTCTCGTGATTATTTACAGGGAAATGTTTTGCAAATTAGTTTACAGAATTAAACGTGTAAAACTACTAAAGAAATTAAAGTTCAGATCATCCTTAAATGCAGCTGCTGACTGTGCCTGGATCGCCGTCTCGACGGATGAGTAATTAGACGAATAAAAGGAATATATTACTTCTCATTCTAATCCTCACAGTTCTCAGAAAGTACCAAACCACAGTCCCAATTCTTTTACAGTAGTGTATACAATACAAATGTAACATGGGTACTACAATTAAGGTATTTATATAATGTTAAACATTTCGTAAGTCGTGTTTTTTATCACAATTTAATTACATTTTCCTCAGGGAGATAATCTTGAGGCTACAATTTACTTTCAAGCCTCAAGTTTGCGAATGCACACATTCTCTTCAGTCACACTTGTGATTAAAGTCTATGAGATCCTAACTACATGGTCGTCAAATGCGACATTACTTTATGTTATAGTACCGTTGAAGCTATATAATTTACGTATGCTTCATAGACTATGTCCGTGAACTCAAAAACAATTGTTAACGCTACGGTTTACAATCTAATAATACATTCATTCTCAAAACACGAGAATGCAACTATGTACAAAAAATTTAACTATGAAACACTACCAGCATAGTAACTTTGCCTCAAAGAAAAAAATATATAATTATTGTTTATCGTAGATATTAGTAATACTAACAATAATCATGTTGCCATTAAATTTGTTACGACGTAGTATTTAGGCCTACAGTAATATTTATGTGAAAAATAGCGTCTTTGTTAGAAAGAAATCAGTATTTTCATAAAACAAACTCTTTAAAGAAAAAATTTGTATTACCATTTTTTTTACTCAAAGGCAATTAACTCTTTGCTACAAATAAAACGCTTTTCATTGAGATTTTGGGGTTCAAAAACACTGTACTTAACTTTTAGACAATGCATTTTTTTTCCTGTGACTTGTATTCATTTCTCAATACTTTTTGTTTCGAAAAAATAAATGATAAAAAATGCGTGGGTGTTCGTTTATGATCTCTGCAGAGCACGGAACAGTCAAATAGAACTACGTAACGCATGATAATGTTAGACGTAGGGACTGGAAAATTTCGCCAATTCAATGACCTGTAGGCTAGAATCCAATTGTACTGAGCATACTCAAGTCCCGTCTATTCGTTCATTGTCTGTTGTTCCGCTGAGTAGCAGCTAGTGGACAAATAGTCGGGGCTTGAGTATGCGTGCATAGTACAATGGATTCTAGCCTACAGGTAATTTAATTCGCGAAATTTTCCAGTCACTAGTTAGAGGTTATTTAGACGTTAAATGCAATCCAGGACAGACTAATTAGAGTATTTTTAATATCAACATATGAATTAAAAAATATTATTTTAAGTAAACCTTAGGTAGGCGACTTCCTCAATGCATTCATGCTAAGTTTACAGCCACGGGAAATTAGTATTTAATAATTGCTGTTCAAAAATTAATTAATTCTAAAGATTACGATTTCATACGAAAGAACTTCTCCATGAAACAGAAATAGAACCAAAAATTATTCTATTTGAAAATTTTTATGGATCTTGTTACAGAAAAAGATTCTGAAAATAATTTATTCACATACGTAGACATATGTGTGTAACGAAATGAAACATTCTTACATTATACGTTTCGTATAAAATATTTAACACATAAAAACCGGCATTCCGTCAGAGATTTCAGAATAAAAATAATGGTTTTTCGAAAGTGTTATCATCAAAATTGATAAATTAGGAAGTAATGTAATCGTTGAACAATTCAGTCAGGGCCTATCATAAAACGAACCATTTTCCAGGATGTACGTATGCCTTAGCGAGAGAATGCTTAAATAATGTCTGGGAAAATTACTCCCAGCTTGAAACTGCATGGCTACAAGCTCGATTAGTCAACCACCTATATTTGGAAATGTAATTTTTTTCGGTGGAGGGTTATAAATGAAAGTGCTATAAGGTCTAACTGACGCGTGTGCCCAATACTCCATCACTCCTACGCTCAAGGTGGTAAATTGGCGAGAAGTTAATTCCGTTATACCACAAAACTATGGAATTGTAAACAATGTTCCCATAATTTAACTGGTGAGAAGTACGTATCTAAGTACAGTGTAAAATCTTCGATTAGTTTCGTATCAATCTCAGCAGTAGTTTTTGTTATATAGCTGTGAGTAAAGATCGTTTTTAACCATGTTAGAGGACTCGGAAATAGTATTTCCAGTACGCTTGATGAATTCAAATCTTGCTTTCTTTCTATAAAAAGGTGCATTGCGAATCCATACAATATTCACAAAATAGACGCCGATGTATAGACCTCTGCAGTGCAGTTTAACAGCTATGAATGTAAGACCTATCATATAAAAAATAACAATTTTTGTATCATAACTAGAAAGAGAGGTTGAAAAATCGCAAATATCTTGGGGTGCTAAAACAGTAATCTTCAAACCTGCCTAGCATGTTGCGCCTTGTATAATTGGACGACACGATAACTTAAGACTAGAGCCCGGTAATTTTCGCGAAAAGAATTTTGCAGCACTTTGTTTCATTGCCTTAAGTGCGCACCTGCATCTCTGCTTTGTGGTCAGTGATTGGATGCCGTAATACCCAGCGTCTGGAGGTTAAACCCGCAAATCACAGACGTGATGTGTCACAGTTATCCGTGTACTTATTGGCACAGTCAAATAAATAACGACTCTGCACAAAAACACTCTGTCAATAGCCTTGAAGTTGAGTTGCAGGTGTGCACGTAAGACACTGAGACAAACTGGGGCAAAAAACTTTTCACGAAAACTACCGGGCCCTACTTAAGACGGTAAAATGATTGTAGACGAATAACAAACTATCAGTATGGGCGTACAATAATATTACTTATTGGTCCGGTTAAATGCAGAAACACGAATAACGGAATAAGAACATCGGACACATAGACACCACATTCAGCCTAGCAAACAGCCAGCATTTCCGCGATAAATTACTCTGTCTAATCCATGGGCGTACCTGGCTGGAAGAGAGAAGGGAGCGCCCTTCCGCCAAAAAAAAAAAAAAACAATTTAAGGGGTATTGTACCTCCAAAGAAAATTATAAAAAAAAATCTAATAAAAATATTAGTGTTTCTACGGGTGGCATATTAAAAGTTTAGGGTGAACCTACCGTAAGTATTTTAATTGTAACCGTATATTTGGTAGACAGGTCACTTATTCACTTATTGCTGAAACTACATAAGTTATGTCTGCTCTCTGTTGGTAACCTAGTGAATTATGTGTACAGATTCTTCCCCAATTTTGTGAAGCCCGCAAATTTATCACAATATCAGTGTATACCACGATGTAGGCCTATGGTCAGTTTACCCTACATATGAAAACTGTTTAGTAGCCCCCATTTTACCCTAAGAAATCAAAATTTTCACAGGCGAGGACTTCCTGACAACACTCAGTTTAAAGCGATTACCGGTATATTAACCACATACTTACCATCTCCTCCCCCCTCCCCCAGAGATTAACTAGCGGACACGCTTATACTCTAACCTAACAATCACGAGAGTTACTGAAAATGTAGCGTACCGTTTATGATTATGAGTGAATTTTTCTACACATAATACGAACTAAAAAAAACTTTCGTTAAAAGGAGGGGGTTAGTAAATTGCCGTAACATTTATACTATCTTAACTGTTGCAAGTTATGTTTTTCTTATTCTCGTGAAACGTTCACAATGCAATACAACGTTGTCTATTATAATTTTTAAAATCATAAATCGGGAAGAAATAAAGAAAATTTAGCATGTTAGTGATGAAGGCTCTTCAGGACTCTACCTACTCCAAAGTCATGGCGAAGGCATGGATAGGGAATTTTCATGGTAAATTGTATGAGGTATAGCTAAGAAGGCTACCTGTTGAACCTGCGTATATATTATCATCTCTGACTTTTTCATAATTTTGGTATGACCTACATTGCTTAGGATCTTCGGTTTTTTTATAACATGAAAACTACGAGTACTTAGGTTTTTTTACATTTTTAATGCTGCAGTCATAAATACGTCTTCTCGGTGCGGTTTTTTTTCGAATGCGTTATTGTAAGAGATGGTTTTATCGTGGGCAACGCACGTTTATCTTATCGAAAAATTGATGGCTTTCGCTTGCATGTGGAGCTGTTACCCTGTTTGACTTGAGCCAATAAGAATTCAGCTATTGTAATATTTTATGCCTGTCAGACTGTAAAGCTACGTTGTATCATACGTATAAACACCAATAATACATGCTGCAAGAAATTTTTCAAAGGTATGTTGGCACAAAAAAATGTTCGCGATATACCAACATGAGATGTCGGAGAGAAAAACAGTGAATCATATAAACAATAGCCAATGTTGATACGAAACCTTCAGTGTTATGCACAGCACGTTGAAGTCTAGCTAAACTTTTCCCGCGATATTCCGGTGTCTGTAACCCTCACGTGTAGTTATTGTGAAAGGTGGCTGAGACCTGCCGAATATAATATCACATATAAACCTCTATCCTTGCCTTCGCCACGTCTTTGGGGTAGGTAGCACCCTCAAGAACTCTTCCTGATGGAACACCATACGCAGCAACGAAGAAGCGTACTCACCTCAGGAGCGAAGTGGCTGACTGGCGTTGATGTCCCGGGGGCGAACGAGCGCGCAGGGGGATGGTGTGGCGACCTCCGGGGGGTGAGGGTGGTTGTGGTGGTGGCCGACCGGCGTCGCGACGCGGCCAATCGGCGCCTCGCCCCGCGGCCATAGGGCGCGTGGTCGGGCCAATGGCGCGCGCGACCCGGCCACGTGGGGGAGGTGATCGCGGCGCGAGCTGGCCAAATGCGCGCGCGCACGTGTAGGTGTGTGTCTGTGTATGCAACACTCGGTTAACCGCGACACCCCCTCTCCTTATAGCGCCGGCCCTGCCGATAAACCGAGCCGCGATTAAACTGCGCGGGGACCGGGAGAGACCGGCTACGAGGAACAGCGATACAAGTCCGCACCTCGCTGCGGCAATACCCTAGACTAATCCACGGCAAGTTCAACCTTGTAAAAACTCAGCTGTTACAAAATTGCACTGAAAGCATTACATTCAGGACCATACAGTTGTTAAAAATAATAACAAAAAGAAGCGGTATTCTTAGGGATGGTTAGAGACGATGGTTTATCGCGGAAAAACTGGACTGTTTGCTGGGTTTCAACGTACGTTCAGCTAATGAAAAGACTGTCTTTCGCTATTTGACTGAGGCAATAATAATCCCGCTATTGTAATATTTGATGCCTGTTATTGGTCTGCAGACAGCTACTTGTGTCAGACGTAAAACAGCTAATCATAGCCTACATGTCACAAGAAACCATAGTGTTTTCAGAGGTATGTTGCCACAAAAAAATTCGCGATATACCATCATTAGGGATGATGGAATTTCACGAATTCAATGACCTGCATGATAGAATCAAATATACTATGCATTCCCAAGTCCCGACCATTTGTCCACTAGCTGCTACTCAGTGGTACAGCAGGCAATAAACGAATAGACAGGGCTTGAGTATGCATAGTATATTTGATTCTATCATGCAGGTCATTGAATTCGCGAAATTTCACCATCTCTAACCATCATCTCTAGGGATGAGGGAAAATTTGACTGTTTGGTAGACTTCAGTGGTAAGTACCTGTTAGACTGGGCCAACGCTAACTCTGGTGCGCCACGAATGAACGTCTGTAATTTGTCTGTAAACGGCTACCGCGGCACACATCCATCTGCCAGTCATACAATACGCAGGGTGCTACACTGACTTGGAGAATACCCTGGCAGAAAAGATTCTCACGATTTTCCAACATCTCTAGGTATTCTATTTATTAAAAATAATTTCGAGCTACTAAGGATACAATTTTCTGCGTTGTTTGCCAAAATGTGAATTTATAAAAGATTGAACTTACCGTGCGGCACGAATACCTGGCCCGCTGTCTGCGTCAACACCGCAGTGACCGCTCGGCCGTGAATCGTACATGTTTGCGTGCGTACAGTCACTGACATTGTGTTCTGTACTTGGAGCTTATTGTTAGGGAAAGGAATTTTTCGCGAGTTGTTACTCGTATGTTATAATCCACTGCCCCTATGCATACTCAAGCCTCGTATATTCGTTCATTGTCTGCAGATCCAGTGAGTAGCAGCTAACGGACAAATGGTAAGACCTTGAGTAGCGTATTATTTTAATATGCTGTTCTTTGAACTCGTGAGAGATTACTTCCCCTACGCATCATCACGGAATATAGAGGAATACAGAAGTGTCGACAAACTGAGTCACGCACGCCGCAGTAAAACAGCTTACCTGGCCAGCAACATGTCGGAAACACCTACCGCCAATCAGCGTACGGCGGCCGCCTCGCTAGCCGACAGCCAGGCCAATAGGAAACCTGCCGTAACATGCAGGAGCCAAACATACACGGGGCTGGCATCAACAGCCTCGGGCAGCCAATAAGCGGCAAAGTTCACCATCATCATTTCACGTCTGTATTACTATTTAGTTTGTGTAGGGCTAGGAATATTTCGCGAGTTCGACGACCAACATACTAGAATCCATTATCATGTGTATACCGAAGCCCTACCATTTGTCCATTACCTGCTACTCATTCATACAGCAGACAATGAACGAATAGACGGGGCTTGAGTACGCATAGGACATTGGATTATAACATTCAGGTAATTGAACTCGCGAATTTTTCCTAGCCCTAATGTATGTGGTATTAATGAGTAGTTGCAATAAGTTCAGTAGCGAACATATAGAAACCCAGATATTTTGCGGGTTCAATGACCTGCCGGCTGGACTTCATAGTCCTGTGTAAACGTTTTCCTCCGCAATTTTTTTCTTGGCTGCTGCTGCTCCAAGGAATGACAAGTGGAACCACTGATTCCTAGAGACCCTGGTTTTTTCGCTAAAAGAATTTTGCCCCACGTTGTTTCCGTGCCGTACGTTAACATCTGCAGTTCTGCCTCGTGGTCAGTGATTGGATATTTTAACTGTCACGAGCCTTGAGAATCTACCGGCAAATTACAGACGTGTATTGTTGCTGGAACATTATTCTAATTGGCTCAGTCAAATGAGATAAGGCTCTTCACATCTTCACATATACACGCTGCCCAGTAACTATGAAGCAGAATTGCAGATGTTTACGTAAGGCACTAAAACAAAGTGAGGAAAAATTCTTTTCGCGAAAAACCAGGGTCTCTACTGATTTCTTGAGAAAAGGAAATGCATTCCTGCTTAATGGGCGGTGATTAAATGCTTATAATTCTATGCATTTTTGGTTACACCCGCAAATCACAGACGTATGATGTCACAATAGGCCTAACCTTATTATAATTGGGACGGTCAAATGTGAGACTTCTTTGCACAAAGACTCGCTGCCCATACTCACGCAGAAGAGCACGTAAAGCATTGAAACAAATTGGGGGAAAATTCCTATCTCCAAAAATCAGTAGTCCTACCGGCAAGGTAGTGAGGAAGTACGTTGGTGTTTTCATACAGGTTTGGTATTGCTACAGAGTTCTTAAGTCGAGTTTTATAAACAGTCGTCTAGTCGTAAAAGGAACGCACATTAGGAATTACAGATATAACGCGTCCTCAAAAGAATCTGCGAAATTTCCACGTGTTTACCAACAGATCTTGCATGGTCTTTAGTCCACGACGCTTGCATCGGGAGTGTACATAGTTATGAGTAGAGTCTGGAAATAATCGCGGGTTCACTGACCCGTAGGCTTACTGTAAAAAAAACTTCCTAAAATGTTTAGGAAGTACCGTGGTTACTTTGACAATACAAAATATTAGTTTTTGGGTTATCTGGTAAATAAACAGATAATCTGAGCCGAGTATTTTAAATAACTCCTTTTATCCTTATAGCTAATGTTTGAAACTTTCGTCACTAAACAATATGAAAACCAAAATTTGAGTTGTCAAAGTTACCCCGCAATGTCAAAGTAACCCCGGTTTACGGTAATTAACCTAAACGCAGTGTGGGACGATTACCATACTTCCGTCTTGTGAATATACAACTTTTACAGTTGTTACAATACGAGTATGGTAACTTCAGTATACATTTGACTGTTTTATAAAATAAGTTTTGGAGTGCTACCATGGATGTCTGGGAAACAATTCTATCATGCCTACTTTCTTAGCGCTCCTATACGCACGTTTGGCAAATTTACAAACTATTTTTTAGAGTGATAGCTTCCAAGAATGTTTGTGAAATCGTGTAGACAGCAGCTGTTTATTAGCTGCTCGCTGACAGTGAAATGGGCCTGTATTCAGCTACAGTTTTATTATTGGCTCAGCTACTTTCAGGAGTGTCCAATAAGTCAACGGCCAACTGTAAACGTGATACAGACCTATAGTTGCTGGAATACTAGCTTGCGCCTAAAAGAAAACGCGAATTTTTCAGGTCCCTAGTTATGAGTAGGCTACCGACTGGATATTTTCCTGAAACTTTTGTTGCACCAGTTTGAGTCAGTTCTTTACGTTTGCATCTGCAGTTCTGCTGCATGGTTACTGACGGTATGTTTTTGTACAGACACGTTTCTCATTTGACTGTGCCAAACAGAAGAAGTCACAGCGACACCACACGTATGTGATTTGCGTGAAGAACTACAGGCCTCTGAGAGTTAAAAACATCCCACCACTGACAGTGAATAGAGACCCAGATATTTGCCGTGTTCAACAACCAGCCGGCTGGACTCCACAATGGACGACTTGAAGTACACGCCCCCTGACGTCACACCGCAGGGGAAATACTGTGGGAAACAAAGCTTGTTTACAAACTTGCTGATTTGTTAGTAGGTAATTGCAGATCGCAAAAATGGTGCGCATTTATAGATTCGCACGCAAGGGTAAAAAATATTAGTTTCAATTTCATGGTTAAGATACGCAAATACATAAGATTAATGTTTACCTGAAAAAACGGCAAATTCCAAACAAATAATCAATTTTCTTGACGTACGTCTCATACGGGACATGTGAAGCCAAACAGCTAAATGAAGGTTATGTTCGGCTGCGGTATCCATGGAGATAGGAAATTGTATCCCACACCTGACTGAAGCTCCGTCTCTTTTCAAGTCGTCCATTCTGTATACACTCTGTCCTCAGCTACTTGAATATTTGCTGCTGCTCCAGTGAGTGGCCAGTTGTACATGTGACAAGGTAGCGCGGGAGTCTGTTACGGGAATCTGCAATCGTACCAGACAACAACCTCCAGCCGCTGTAATTAGTTAACGTGAAAAAAAAATAATAATAACTGCTGTAGCCAGTCTACATGACTTCTGACACGAGCACTATCCGAAATAGCTTGTGCTGTACGCCGCAAATTGCTAAGTACTGTGAAATGTATTACAATATTGTTAAAAACGTAATGTTTAAAATTAGGTCATCTGAGTTAAATTTATTCTTCATTCTTACAAAAGAACAATTTGGTCCAACAAGAACGAATTAATGATGTCTCTTATAACTTGAGTATCACTTAAAGTCGCAAAATACAGGAAAAATACTTCATTACAGTGGCGAGGTGGGGACGTGTTCCAAAGAAAGTACTATTAGATTCCGACTATACACTTTTAACACGTGCAATTAAGGGGCCTCCCTAGATAGACTGCGTTTGTGTGTGTGAGGCAGGAGCGGTAAGGTTGCCGTTTCTAATACACATGCCGAATTTTTAAAACTATAGCGACATAGATAAAATTGTGTGTTCTTTTCGTAGATATACGGATATAATGTGCGATAAATAGTTTAGTAGAAAATATAATAATCATAACTCGCTGCAACGCATTTGAAGGGAAGGTAGGGAGGCCCCTTAATGCACCTACCGTTCACATCCATGAAGATGTGTTGTGGAAACCGGGGTTCATTACTTGAGGATTCTTTCTTTGTATCTTGCACGCTACTAGCTCGATAGTCGGCCAATCACTGCCAGTCTATTGGTTCTACACAAAACTCAGTGTTGTGTATGGCCATTTATAAGCACCGCATGTCCTCATACACTCCCACGATTCATCGCTGTTCAGTAGGCCTAGTAGCAATATGATTGGTAGGGAGAAGACTGTATAGGCAGACCTTTTTAATGCAACAATTGAAGAAAAATTCAGTAGAATAACCATCTTAGTGAATATATATTGCGAACTCGAGGCCCAGAGGTTCAGAAGTGGTAAGGACGACACAGCACACACATCACACCTCACCATAGCCTCTAGGCACAAGTGACTGAACTGGTGTGCAGTCTTCTCACCGACACATCGCCACTGTGAGACATTCAGTGGTGAACCTGTCATTTATGACGTAATTTTGAATATAAAGGTTTATTGTACACGTCTACGCCTTTAAAAGATTCTGCGCCAAGCTTTACATAGCGTAAAACTGGGTATACTTTGCACCAGCATATGTAACTTTGCACCACCAAAAAAAAAATACATTTTTTATGCTGATAGTTGAGAGACAAGTGATTGTATTCGATGGTATTACATTATAATTTTTTTAAATACCCAGTCTTGATGTGTCTTTATTTCACCAAACCAACTAATATTTTTAGTGGTGCAAAGTTACCCATGCCGGTGCAAAGTATGCCCAGTTTACGGCACCTAAAAAGGACGACAAAAACACAAATTTCTGCATTTTCGGTAGCGCAAAAGTTAACTATAACAGATACACGGAAGACCTGAAATTAATATACGCGTATTCTATGAATACTGTTCCTAAGTACATACGTTGAACAGTCTTCGAATATACTTGCGACGGCCGAAGTTCGCCACACCGCCCTGCGACCGAGCAGGCTGCCACCTTAACAATAGTATTTTATAACTAAGGGCATGCACAGTTCTGGTTTTCCTTGTAACACAAGCTAGAAATAAATCAACTGCACGTTTTTATTGCTTTCTCAGCTGGCTGTTGACGTATTTGACATATGATGGATGTTGCTGACCCAAAAATATATAGTTAAGAAACAACTAAGTGCAGGCTCAATCATGTGGTATCACTGCAGCCATATTGAACAGCTGACTGTGTGAGACCAGATATATTCTTAAGGCCAGTTTGCAAATCAACGAACCCACGCATTTTGCCGGTCTCTGCATACTCTTCAAATAAACAGTATAGTGAAGGTCTTCACTGTACAAAGCATGCTAAATAAGACTTAATGGCTAGTAAACATCGAGGACGTTACAGAGACGGAACCAGCAGTTCAAACTGACAGGAAATGGAAAAATAATTTGCAGTGACCCGTAGCACGGAACCATCCCAGCACTCGCCTGGAGTGAGTTAAAAAAACTATGGAAACCAAAATCAGGATGACAGGATCCGGAACCGGACCCAGCTCCTCACAAGTCCAAGTCCAGTTGTTAATCATATTATACCACATGCTCCGCCTTGCTTGAGTCTTGTTATTGTAGCTTCCGTAAAATTTTCAAGATTTTTTTCTGTTGTGTTTTGCTGTAGTTGCTTTATTTGTTTGTTAAGTTTGTAACGTGCTTCGTTTTATCGTTTTAAATGAATTGAGATTTAGCACATGCTGAGGTAGCAAATTTTCCGTTGTGGTCACAACACCGAATTGATGGTCTGACAATAAATTCATAGTAAATCAGGTTTCATATGTGCCCACTGTACTATTAGTTTTACAAAGTAAACTAAGTTTATACGTTTATGATATGACTGTGTTGGCCTTAAGAAGTCAGCAAACGTCCTCCTCTAAATTATAATATAACAGTTGCGTAAAACAACACAAATCTTCTGTATTTAAATAAATTTAATAAACTCTATAGGCCTATACTAATATCTAGAGGTAGATTAAAGTCGGCAGAATCTTTCGTTCCGCCGTATTTTGCAAACAAGTATAGGGGTCTGCGGCTATTATTGAAGGATGATAATGTAGTTGTTTAAAATAGAATCACAAATGTTTGGCCCAGTTAGATGGGGGACACGAGGTTAAGGAAAGACGAACGTCGTATTGACTATGGACATGTTATATTGAAGCTTAACACAATCAACTTGTCCCTAATAATATGTTATTTGGTATAACTAAGAGTGTTACATTAAGATAATGTATATTGTGCATTAAGAGCGCGGTCTATCGCAATTTTCACCATCATTATTTTATTTTTTATTTGTACCCCATATTTTTTTCTTTTTTAGACACAAAATGTGACTAAATATGGCTCTAATGAAATTTTTTATCACATATAGTTTTCGCGTAATAACTTGTTAAAGTCATATTTTGCATGTTTCCGTTTTAACGACTACACTACAACCAACTGATATACCAAACTCAAAAAAATCACAGTGGATGAAGACATTTCAGGCTACAATAACATGCTCATAAAATTAAAGAATAAAAATTATTTGTATTAAAAAAAATATTGAATTTTTACATTTTTATTTTTAGTTTCAAAAATTTTTTTTATATTCAAATAATTTTTATTCTTTAATTTTATGAACATGTCATTGTAGCCTGCAATGTCTTTATCAACTGTCATTTTTTTTAGTTTGGTATATCAGTTGGTTTTAATGTAGTCGTTAAAACGGAAACATGCAAAATATGACTTTAACAAGCCATTACGTGAAAACTATGAGAGATAAAAAAATTTCATAAGAGCCAAATTTAGTTAAATTTGGTGTCTAAAATAAGAAAAAAAAATATCTGGTACAAATTAAAATTTAAAAAATGGTGATTAAAATTGCGGTAGACCGCGCCCTTAATGTCTGATTATGACGTCTTTATAACACAACAGAAATACCCAGGTGTTATGCACACAATGGTAAAGCAATAATAATTAAGCAGAGGAAAAGACACATGATCAAGCACACGTGAACTATTATCTCTTTGCCATCTATTTTCTTGAATATATTTACGCATGCATCCAGTAAGCTTAATGTAGCATAGTAAAACCGTTTTTAAGGCCAACAAATTAACTGAGGATGTTTATAATGCGGAGAGAAATAATGTTTTGAAGCAAAAGACTCAATTTTTAGAAGTGTTATTTAATGATAAAGTTTTATTTGTAGTAAAAAAATAATTTCTGAAACATGAAGTTAGTTTTTTAATTTTACATCAAATTATCTACTAATATTCCCGCAAAGACTTCAAATGAACTATTTTGATGGCTAAATTTTCCTGGTTTCCGGTATTATGTTCTCAAAAAAAATTTTGATTAAGACAAAGCTACTTTTCAGTGACTAGTATATTAAGAAAACTTCTTTGCCACGGTGTTAGCAAACTATGCAGAGAAGCACGCTTTTCATAAATGTTAAACGAACCGGAAACATGGTAAGATATAGTGAGTTGTCGTTATTAGATAACGACTCACAACGTCTGAGATTGTACGTGCCGCTTCTGCACCAGCAAATAAAGTTAAAGGGAAATTGCGATAACATAACTAAATGAGTATGGCATCCTATATGTAGACACTATTTTATCTTCTCATAGAGCGAATTATATTTATTTCTGCGTAATATTTAGTTTCACCCCAGCTCTGACGGAATTATAAACATGTTAGCAATAGATTTTGGGAAATTTCTAAGCTGTTTTAATAGGCAAGCTAAACAATTTACCTTTCAGTGGTTAGGTACTTCTTTTAAGTCTTGACTCCGAGTACACATGCAACTGTGCAGACTGTACTGCGTAGTGGTAAGCCTATACTGCCAGGCGTCAACTGTTCGCACTTAACGTTCATGTCACCTTATGCTTGCTGCCCTATTTCTAACAACTGCAAAGTTGCCTTCCCTGGTTATTATTTTCTAATTATTAAAGGTCGTGGGATACGTGAGCGATCTTCAAAGCGCGTTTGAACTTATTCTCTCTGATGTAGAGTATTTCATTTTAAAACATTTGTCAAGTTTTCGCTGGAACAAAAACTTTACTACTTTGTTTCAGTCCATTAAATGTCGCTGCTGTTACAGTCCATTCATATTTTATATTTCAAATGTATTTTTCAAACCATCCCTTTTACAACTAAGGATGGAAAATTTACAATGATTGTTGTGAAGAGTTTTAAGCAAACTGTATTGTCATGTTACCGTTGAAGGAAGCATCCCGATTTTTACGTAAGAAAACACTGATGTTTTTCCACTCCTTTCTTTCAAAGATAGAACAATATATAAGTCATCATGCTTACTTAACGATGACGAGTCCAAACTGGTACTTGCTTGAAGCCCACAGCACAGTTCAACGAATCAATACCTTAAGATTCATATTCCACAATAAGTAGCCATTCCAAATTGTGTACTTTTTAAAATAAAATACAAACTTTGAAACTATACGTTTTGTAACCAAATATTCAATTCAAAAAATTGTATGAAATTTCATTTCACGCGATAATTTGAAGTTTGTAAAATAATACGATTCTATTGTCATTTAACTACAAAATGCCCAGCGTACGAGAGATATTAGTAATGTACCGGAAATGTAATTTCACTGCATACATTATATTAAAAACATCTACATTGATTCTTTGCTCTCAGATTCTGAAGAAAACGAAATAAAATTTGTAAGAAAATAATTTTATTAACAATATCATGATAAAATTTTACGAGCAAAGTTCACCTACAACAATACAATGCATAAAAACTTAAATGTAAGAAAATTGCCACACGGTATTTTAAAGCTGTGTTGTAGCATAGATAATTAATATTATAATGAAATTAATTTTTAGACTAAAACAAATAGGATTTTTTTTTTCTGATCACGAGACATTAAGAATACATTCCACCAACTCAAATTTAGTTGGAGAGTAATGCTAAGAGTGTATGTTAAGGAAAAGCTGCAAGGAAACTTCAAATTTGCTCTTAGGGAACATTTACACGCTATGGGAAGGGAATTGGAACTTCAGGCTTCAACTGGTCACAATTGATCGCCGTACCCATCTCTATGATGGGCTGGGGTGGAAAAAAGAATTTCCGTTCGGAAAGACATGAGAACCTCCCCTCGCTATAAAAGAAGAGGGTGAAACTTGAGTGAGTTGTGTTTTCCAATATTATCTGATGATGTGCGAGACATATTTTAACATCCTCTTTAGGCAGTCTTTAGATTATGTCATTGATGTGAAAAATGTCAGTTTCTAAAAAATACAATAATACTAAGTTTAGTGCGAGATCATATGTGAATAACTCTGCGCGGCATGACTTGAAACCTAAACTATTTCAGAATACAGTGTCCTGCGGGCTTTGCTCTATACAGTATACGTTTATATCTCAAGCAGATGTCAACTGCTTATTGGCTGTTTATTGCTACTTTAGGACTAAATTAGACTTATTTTTTAGTGCACTTTTACACTGAAATAAATATTTTTTCGTATCAATATTTGTTTAGTTTTTTTTTAAATAACCTAATTCATTTGTTTTACTGCGTTGGTTCTCACAGGCACAAACATTTAGTTACGATAACTAAACTAAGCTTAAGTTATTATCTAAACACATTCCGTTTTAGTATTCTAGAAAATTAACTTTCATAACTGATAATGTGTAATATACAATATAATAATATTATCTCCCGACGTTTTATTCCGATAGGTAAACGTGTTTTAGGGTTGAATATAAACATAATTTAATTTAAGAACACGAAACAGTGCAAACATGGCATTACTGAATCGACACCTAATAAATATAATTCAAATTCTTGGCGACTAGAAGTACGTCAGGATAATCGTTATACGCTGCTCATTTAAATATTTTACATATCACTAAAATATAATAACAACTTCTATTTTCACTTATAATTTATGCTAAAATAACTTTTAATGATAGATTGTACAGAGGCCTACCTGCAGGACAGAACATCCTACCAGTAGGCTGAGTTCTTTCTGTACTGCTAGTAGGACTTGTATCTATACCACAGTAAAGAGCATCGAATTTTCTTTCAACGTATTAAATAATGGTGTTGGTACGCCTGTCCGTGTGGAAATGGCGTGGAGTACGATGAAAGGCAACAGGGTACACGTAAATGTAGTATATTTTGATACACTTGGAAGTGAAAACGTGTATAGTAAGAGCAATTTCGGAGATAAATGAAATTATAAATAGAATTGCAGAATAGGATTTTGCGTGTATTTCGAAGTTGTTGCAACAAATTATTTTTTTTATTTATTTCTGCTAAAATAATTCGTCACACTACCTAGATCATGAAACTTTTACAAAAAACCTGGCTTTTAAACTGATCAAAAATCCTTCACTTCAATTGGTCAACCACAACTTCGCCTGTCGACACACAATATTCACCTTGAAGTTGCACTTCCAGGAATACGCGCACTTCAGGCACTCTCAGAACATGACACCAGGTAAAAATGTGCAGAGAAAGAGTGTTATTTGTTCACGAGTGAGACGTGCAAGAGTGCAAGCGTTTATTGCACACTGTGTGGTCCTTCTGCAGTAGTTTGCAGCGCCGAAACCCAACGTGACTGTTTATCTTACCATGCGTAACATGGAATTCCATTTTGTCTTCCGTTTATTTTTTCAAAACTACTTATATTTATAAAATAACAAATACACACGTCTCATTACTCGAAAATGTTTGTAATTATTTCTTTGTTAGATTTTTATTTGGATAATTCGGGTAAATATTTTATATTTGGTGTTCTGTTTCATTATTTACAAAGTGACAAAAGAATTAAAATTTATTTACAGAAATATACGCCACATACATTTTAGTACAGCCAGAAGGCTTATGTCCTACTGGAAGGACAGCTGCAATAGAGAGAAAGTAATTTACCTGCGTCCTGCTAGTAGGATTTTACGACTCATGCATGTCAGTACTGCCAGTAGGACTGTGTCCTACAGGAAGGACAAGGGCAAAAGGGCGAAAGTAATTTAACTGCGTCTTGCTAGCAGGACTTAAAGTAGCCATGTACAAATATCCTTCCAGAAAAACTTCCATCAGGACGCTGTCTTGTATAATCTGTCGTTAATATTGTAGCACATTACAAACGAAATAACTAGTAGCAATATTTAGTACCCTATTTTAAGGGCACTGGTTTATGGAAAATATGAAAAATTGTTACACTGCACGTGGTTCTTAGAGTAGCCATTGCGGGTACTTGCTTGAAGTTACGTGTCTTCACAGCATCTGTATTTATGAGGCGTTTGTGAACTTTACGTCCACTTTACAACAGCACCCTATACTACACCCCACCACACTACTGTGACCCACATGGAACAGAGTTGAATAGGTGCAGAAACAGAAATAGGCGCTAGAAGTACAAGTGTATCCTCGATATGCTTAATTTAAATGTTGCACCGGTAGCTAGCAATGAGAACTTCAGGACCACTGAGATTGTCACAGTCTATTTTCACTAAAATAAGC
>PNEQ01102499.1:0-18160 GCA_003012365.1 Medauroidea extradentata | reverse complement strand
TGAACGTTTATAATAACGTGAATTCGACACCATCTTCAAGTTTTGGCCAAATAACAACAATTTTTAAGATGACTTTTAACCACCAGAAAATGGTGGTAATATTTTCGAAGTTCGAAGTAAAAATTTTATTTCGAATATGATATCGAATAATGAAAATATTCGATTCGGCTTCGAAATTTCGAAGCTTCGCCCACCCCTATTCCATATAAGTAGTGGTGAAATTGTGAAATAGACTTGACCATTGCCAGCAGCTCCCTGCAAGTTACATAGTAATTTCTTTCGTGTATATGTAACACTTTGCTGAAATACTCTAATGGCCTCCCATTCCAATCCTGGATCTGTGACAACAAAACACCAATATCCACATCACTCGTACCTGTGTCAAAAATGAACTCGCCATCACTGCTAGGATAGCCAAGGACAGGGGGTGAATTCAAAATTTCTTTTAATTTACTAAATGAGGATTCACATTCAGAAGTATAGAGAAACATTCTTTTAGTTTCAGTTAACTCATGTAATGGCTTTGTTATTATGGCAAACTCATGAACAAAACACTGATAATAAGCACTCAGCCACAGAAAACTTCTTACTTTAGTTTGATCAGTTGGCTGTGGCCAGTCTCTGATTGTCTTCGTCTTCTCTGGATCAGTTTCTATCTCTTCAGCCGACACTTCATATCACAGGAATTTTATTTTACTTTGGAACGTATTACACTTTGTGGGAACTATCTTCAAAATAGCTGCTGTTTTGAAGCACTGAATCAAGACGTACCAGATGTTTTTCGAATGTCTTCCCTGTGACCACAATAACATTTAAATAAACCAGACAAATATCCAGAGGTACTACTCTTTCCATAAGTAGTTCAAATGTCGCTGGAGAATTGTGCAGTCTAAAAGGTATGACCTTGAATTGCCAAGTTCCTTTTCCTTGAACAGTTTAAGCAGTCTTCACTCTATCATCTGGGGCCACTTCACATTGCCAGTAACCACTTTTCATGTCCAAGGTTGAGAACCATTGGGATCCAGCCAGGCTACACAGTGTGTCGTCTATCCGAGGAAGTGGGTACGATTCTTTCTTGGTCACATTATCCTGCTGCTGGTAATCCACACAAAATCTTGTTAAACCGTCTTTCTTCTTCATCAACACAATTGGAGATGACCATGGGCTGTTCTATGGTTCTGTAACATCTATATCCTTAATTTCTTGCAGAATGTCATCAACCACCTCACGTGAAGCAACAGGCAGATATCTAGGGGGTTGCTTGATAGGTCTAACCAATCCTGTATCAATATGGTGGCATGCCACAGATGTTCTACCAAGATCATTTTAACCACATTAAAAATCATTTTGATTCTTCTTTAAGAGTTCTGCCACAGCCTTCTCTAGTCTCCAGTTCAGGTTTTCCTTTGTCCTCTCCAGGAGTTTTGTAAATGGTTCTGGCAGAATATGCTTTAAAAGATCCTCCTTCAAAAGCTTAGAATCAGTTGTGTTTATCTGGCAAACCGGCTTACACACCCCAATTGCGGCCCCCTCCTCAATACGAATTGCGTTTTTATCAGTCAAGTTAATCATTCTAACAGGTAGATAATGTGAGCTTGATAAGACCAAAGTCTTCGCTATAAATACTCCATCCTCTTGCATTAGGCTTAATTAACTCTAGTGCATCATATATGTTCATACACAGTGCCCTGGTTTCACAATTTCACTAGAAGCTGGCAAAACAGTGGTCTGACAACAAACTACTGGGCAGCTGACTGGTGAAGATTATTCTGGTAGTGGTGTCAGTACCAACTCTGTTTCACCTACCTTCAAGACGCTCAATCGAGTGTCAATGCAGCATCCTAGTTTGCACAGTACATCTAGTCCCAATGAACATGTGTCTGCAATATCTGCTACGTACATTACATGTTGTAACTGAGATCACCCAACATAAGTATCACACTTCTCCTTCCTTTCACTGGTGTTGTTACAGTTGTTAACAGCCACTATCCGATGTTAAGATCTTGAAATTGTTGGGGAACTGGCCCTACGATATCTGGCCGAACAAGATAAACGGATGCCCCTGTATCTACGACCATCTGACAGGGTACATCATCCATACTGCCGTCTACCAGCAATGCATCAACTTCCTGTTTCACCTAACAAACTTGAAGGAATTGTGGGGCCTTACCTCCAACAATCACCGACCTTCGCCCCTCAAGACCAGTGTTTACATGTTTCCCGAATTTTGAGCTGATGAGTTGGGCGCACCTGGTTCTCGGTCCTGGTTCCATCGCTGATACTTTCGGCACTAGGCTCTCAGGTTTCTAGGTCGTCCACACTCCCAGCACTCTGGCCACTTCTCAAGTGGAGGGCGGGTCTCCAAAGCATCAATTCTGATGGAAATTATGTTGACTGTTGTTTTAATTTCCTTCAGGGTATTCTCGATGCTGTTCCCCTCTTCCTCGCTCGTCACTTTCATGATGCGCACCGCACGTCGATTATCTGACGCTTGCTGTACTGACTCAACTTCCAGTGCACAGGCTAGAGCATCTTGCATGGTATGAGGTGCTGCCAGGAGAACTGCTTGTCGTACCTCCACATCTGCAATGGTATCAACGAAGAACCCAATGGCAAACACATTTCGCGCCTCCTCTGGACACCCTTCGATTGACAGTTGTGCTAGTCTCACAATGTCCTGCCAAAGTTCCTGAAGTAACTCCCCATGTCGCTGGCTGCGGCTTCGAGGTTGGGCATGGTGAGCATGTTGCAAATAGTGGTCCCCGATGCGCAACTCCAGAAAAGAGACTAAAGTAGAACACTCCATCCGATGTCGTTTGGGCAGAGATAGGAACATACTGAGTGCAGGACCTCTCTCAATACTGCTGCCAGGTAGTAGGCCCATTGCTGTTCTGTCCAACCATTCAGGGTTGCAACAATATCATATTGGTGATGATATTCACACCATGGATTTTGGCAATCATAAGGAGCAGGTTTAATTGTAACCCCTTTTCCATTCCCAGGCATGGCCAACCCATCTGTTTTCATGTGCTGTGATTCTCCTTCCATCGATCTGGATGTCGCAGAGTACTTTGCGTCGCTACTCTCGTGTCTTGGTTCTAGCTTCGTCAAGCTGCTATCCCGACACACTGATGGCTGACCACTTGCCTGTCGCTGTAGAAATTCCTTCCATTCCATCCTTAAGACAGTCACCTCTTTTCCGCAGGTCGTCTTTCGCACCTACGATTTTATTTCCGAAATTTTCATTAACACTGTCAATTTTATGGTCCATTAACTCGTTGACGTCGTCAATTTTAAGGTTCACCATTTGAGAAACAGTTTCAATTTTCTTATCCACATACTCTATTTTTGTATTATCTAGCTCACTGATTCCTTCTATTTTCTTGTCTACATTATCATTAACACTCTCAACTTTTGTACTTACAACAAGTATTTGGCTAGCTATTTGGCTACTCAGTCAATCTATTAAAGCTTGCAATCCTTCTAACTCACTAGCCATTTTATTGTAAGCATATGTTTATAACCTAAAACTTCTTACCTAAGAAATTCTAAAAAGATTCTTTCAATATATAACAATGTACACTTAATTTTGTTATTTAAAAAAAGTGCCTCCATCCCACTTCTGATACCAGTGTTACAAGATGGGGCTACGTACACACAGGGATGGAGGTATTTGGTAAAATAAAATAAAATAAATTAATCTAACATCAATTATTTACAATTATCTACACAAAAATAATCCTTCTACGTCACTAATGATTAATTACTATTAAACAAAACAGCGAAGAACACAAATAACTACTAT
The DNA here is from genome assembly GCA_003012365.1 of Medauroidea extradentata. Lineage (NCBI taxonomy): Eukaryota > Metazoa > Arthropoda > Insecta > Phasmatodea > Phasmatidae > Medauroidea > Medauroidea extradentata. The sequence continues at coordinate 14,355 of PNEQ01102499.1, read as the reverse complement.
TTATTTAAAGGTTATAAAACCTTAATAATATCACAGTCCTATATACAAGTTCTCTGTACAGGAAATCTCCCTTTCTCTTTCCCCCTCTCTCTCTCTCACCATTCATAAATGGTAGACCCACTGTCCTAGCACGAACACCGATGAACCTCTTGTAGCCAAAAAACTCCTTTGTCATGCTACTTTCTGCTATCAACCTCGCCGGACACCTTCGAACACTTCTCGCAACCCGATACTTCTTGCCACTCGTCACTATCACTTCAACTCACACCACACACCTGCCGGTCTAAAACCTCCAGTCTCTGCCGCAGCTCTATTTTATACTCTTATCCTAAAGTCTCGAATCTCCTAGAAGGAAGTCGTATCTAGGTAAAGCATCATCCTGCAAAATAGAGCAAGCACAGGAATACTCTAGACCATGATAACTGCTGTCGCCCGATATAGACATGCAGGTGGCCGCTGCCCCACATGCGAAAAGATAACATGAGCAGCACAGTGTACACCGAACCTCATCACTCTTACCATGGCTATAACAGCTTACGCTGCTCGCACGATAATCGTGGTGTGCAGTTGGTTGTTGTGGTGCCACACAAGGTAACAGAGCCATACAGAGCACACGGCGGTCTCTTAGCTCTACTGCCACTGTATCTTATTACGACGCTCAGCCAGATGGTCGCGGCTCGAAACAATCCCTTTTAAGAAATGGTAATTTTTTTGGGGAAAATGCTTTAAAGGAACATACCTTTGTGCTGATATAAAATGAATTAGGTATATTTTTAAGCTTCTGCTCCCATATTGTTGCAGCACATGACAGTGCTGTTAGTTGTGTTGTATTTTATGAAGTCCTAGGAAAAGTGTGAAGTATTTTTTTTTCAATGTTTTACTTGGCATTTATTTGATTTTATATTTTATGAGCAGTCTCAGGAGTGGTTCAAGGCCCCTATGCATCCCCCGTCTTGATCAGTACTGACAATGTTTGGTTGATTGTGTTTCTGAATTAAATTCAGGGACATCTGTTACTGCCTTTACAGTGACGAAATTTACTTCTAAGGTCTCTGGACATAATTTGCGATAGTTAAAAATAACTTTCTCTTTGCTGGGTTCCTCGCCGGGAACTGAACTACCTTGAGTATAACAAATTTACTCGTTGGTTGATTGGTCACCTTATTTGACAAATATTTCAAGTGACCATTTTAAATGTAGCCAAGTTTTATATAAAAGGTGTGCTAAATATATTAAGGGATTACATGAAGTTTACTAGATTGTTACGAATTTTACCAAACTAATTTACATAACTTACAAAAATAATTTGATGACAATCCTGTATATTAGTAAGTACAATACACATGAAACGTGTTTGACATATTAGTTCTACGCTGCACTGAACACTTCTAACTAGAATTAGTAAAGGCTTAGAATTTTATTTCTATTTTTTTTAATTCTGCAGGAAAAATTTTAAATTGCGATTATACAAGTAACGGTTTGAGGGTTGTTAGCAGGAAGGGCACAAGTTACCGAGAACTGTAAACTCCTGTGGACGCGCCGCCATGTACCAATGACCATGAAATATATACTGTGTGAAATATATTGTGTTGTGAGCAGTCGGTAATAAGCAGCACCTACATACCAGCGTGTCAGTGGCTGTAGTATCAACTAGCGCACAACCATGTACAGTTCTCTGCTAATGCTCTCCTTTGCAACAAACCTAGAGCCACCACTGGATTATACATCACATTTCTTTTCCCTTGCACTACAGTACATGCATTGAGATTTAGCTATTAACTTATAATTACGTCACAATCAGAGCGACAATTTTTTGGTCATAATTTTCCGGACTGACTGTGACCTTTTCATACATTAATAGTGCAAAGAAAATTAGATTTTCGGGATAAAATGTTTAGTATAAAAGTAATTAGATTTAAAATGTTTCTTCTCAAAATTAAAATAGAAGTGAAAAATAATAATATTAAATATGGTAACTGAAACTGAGCTTTAATATTTTGTTCTAGAACTTTCTCGTTGATTCCGGCAATAGTATTTCCTGCTACTTAGTCTTACAAAGGCAACTGCACTATCAACACTCTCTGAAACTCTTTCACCGGCGCTCAGTCCTCATCAATGCACACCGCGACTCGTTAGTCTCTTGACATCTTATCGCCTCCATTGCCTAAGTCGCTACCCCGACACTCCCGCACACAGGTTAAGTGCCAAGCAATCACTACCTGCTCGACCGTCACCGTGCAATGAACTCTATTTATTTATATGCGGCTGCGACACCATCCAAATCATTCCCCGAGGTTAAGTATCTGAATGTCGGGAAATGTTTAATTTTAAAAAAATAACGGGTGAGGGTTGTTGCCTATGTTTAAACTGTTCTAACAATGAACCTATCACAGACACTTGACATAAGGTGGCAGTATACCCAGGCCGCAGAACTGCGTGCAGAGCTTCAGCCGATACAAGTTTATTAGAAAACTGCTTAGCGCACGTAAATAATGTCTGATTAAGCAGGAAAGAATGTATATTGGGTTTCATTCCTGTAATGTGAGAGACTACCAAGTGCCAACAAGGTGCTACAAGTGCCAAAGATATGGCCACCTTGCTGCGATGTGTAGTTCAGAGCAGTGTTGCTCACAATGTGGTAAAGAAGGGCACAAATTTGCAGATTGCCCAAATAAAAATAAAGGTGATAAATGTGCCAACTGTATAAGGGACAAAAAGGCATTTGAGCACCGAGTTGACTCCAGGGAATGCCCGGCCTATGAGCGAGCCATCAATGTGGAAGCATCAAGAATTGATTATGGCTTTTAGGATGATGAACCATCAATTGAGGTGTGGTCAGATCAATTTACAACGATCTGCAGTGGCGACCTCTGAGCTTAACAGAGTGGTGACTGAGCAAAATCTGGATATGGTACTGTTCCAAGAGCCATATGCTCCTTTTGGTAAAGTTGTAGGGCTAATGGGCGATGTGTTTACAATCGATGAGAATGTCCAAGCTGGAGTGTTAAGGACAAACAATATGATAGATGTGACTATGATCAGCAGTGTATCTAATACACACCATGTGTGTGTGCAGATTACAACTCCATCCCTCCAGCTGTGGATGGTGTCCTCATACTTCCAGTACATGGATAATACGAGGGACCATCTAGACAGATGTGATGTTATTATTGATCTTCTACATGGAAATCCACTGGTCATCTGTGGTGATGTTAATGCTAAGTCAGAACTATGTCACTCCCTTACAACAGACAATGCAGGGGAAGAACTAAATGAGTACATTTTAGCTCAGAGAATTCATGTACAGAACCTGGAAGGACACCTACCAACATATGTGTCTCCAGCTCATGGAACAGAGTCAAATATTGATGTAACTATTACAAATAATAAAGCACATGGAGTGGTACATGAATGGAGAGTCACTGAGGACTCATCGAGTGACCACGGGTTAATAATATTTGAGGTAACGGGTGAGAGACGACTGCAAATTGCCAATGTAGGTGACCAGCAGGATGAAATCAGGTATGCACACAAAAATTCAATTGGAGGCAGTTTGACCTTGCCCTGTTGAATAAGCTAGAAATCGAAGAAGCCAACCTCAAAGCAGTAGACCTTGAAACTAGAGCAGAAGCCATCACAAGAGTCATCAAAAGTACGTGTGACCAAGTGCTGAAAAAGACTCAATGTGGACTCCCATATATGTCTTGGTGGGACAAAGAACTTGAAGAGGAAAGAGGCAGAGTTCGGAGGGCAAGGACACGACTTCATAGACTCCGTGGAGAAGAAAGAGAGAGGATGGCAGCTGAATATAAGGTTCTCAAGCAAGCTTACTTCAACAGGGTAAGACACAAGAAAAGAGAGTCCTGGACAAAATTTGTGTCTGAGAAAGTCAATGAAGATCCCTTTGGTGTAGTGTACAATGTCTTTTCTGGTAAATTAAAAAGGCCGGCCTTAAAGAAAATGGAGTACCACTAAATGACATGTGCCTAAGCATGAGACTGCTAATTAACACTCTGTTACCGGATGACTCCCGAACTGATGATACTGAGGAGCATGCCAGCAAAAGGTGGGAAATGTTAGAGCTACCAGATACAGAAGATTCACCAGAATTCACTCCAGAAGAATTGAAGGTTACCATTCATGGGTTAAAGAATGGCAAGGCTCCTGACATGATGGTCTTGGTGCAGAAATCAGTAAGAGATGCCACTCACGAATTAAGACTCATCTACTGAACCTGTACAACGACTTACTCCAGGCTGGCATGTTCCCAAGGATATGGAAAAAGGGCATTGTGAGGATCCTGCATAAGGGTGAGGATAAAGACCCAACACAAGCAAAATCTTACCGGCCACTAACACTGTTACCAGTCCTTGGCAAAGCATTTGAAAAACTTTTGAACAGGAGGCTAATTACAGCATTAGAAGTAAATAGTGCTTTAAATGAAAGGCAGTATGGATTTCGTAAAGGCCTTGGTACGGAATCAGCACTTCACGATGTAAAGGAATATGTCGACACCTGCAATACCAAATACATTATGGCTATATTCCTCGATATTGCAGGAGCATTTGACAATGCTTGGTGGCCGGAAGTTATGTATCAACTTAAAACCAAAGGTTGCCCTAAGAACTTATATGCAGTGATTCTCGATTTCTTCAAAGAAAGAAGAAGCAGGTACAGCTTAAGAAACAATGCCGTGGAAAAACTTCTTACAAAGGGATGCCCTCAAGGGTCAGTACTTGGACCAATACTTTGGAATATTTTATTTGATGGCTTACTAGATCTTTAAATGCCAGATGGTTGCACTGTGCTGGAATACGCAGACGATGGACTCATACTCGTATCAGGTGGGTCCAAAGCAACATTAGAGAAAAAAACAGCAGAGATTCTACCCCACGTTGAAGACTGGGCAAGCAGAGTGAAATTAACCTTTTCTACACAGAAGACCAAACGTATGCTACTAAAGGGCAAAAACTTAAACGGTCTCCAGTGGTGCGATTTGCAGGAGGGCCTGTCCAATGTGTATCTCAGCACAAGTACTTAGGAGTCATCCTGGATGATAAGATGAGCTTCCTGCCGCATATTGATTATGTCAGTAAGAAAGCTGTTGTGACTTTGAGTCGTCTAAGATCCATTGGAACTACAGAATGGGGCTTAAACTTCAGGACATTAAAGAAAATCTATCATAGTGTCTTTGAGGGCATAATCGCCTATGGCTCAGTCATATGGTATCACAGAGCAGAGTTGGTGGCAGCGAGAAGGAAGCTCATCAGTGCTCAGAGGTTAGCACTGTTAAGTATCACAAAGGCATATGCCTCAACATCGAATGATGTGTTACCTGTCCTGGCTGGAGTGTTGCCTGTGGATCTGCTAGCCAGAGAAAGAGGATTATTGGCCGAACAACGCCGACGGCAAAGAAGGAAGACATCATTATTAGATAAGAAAATGGCTAGAGAACAAACCTTGCTAAGGTGGCAGTCAACTTCGGAAACTTCAGAAAAGGGGAGAATTACATTCGAGCTTTTTCCTGAAGTGGAAGACAGGAGGAAGCGAAACTGGATAACAGTAAAACACTACAGTGCACAACTCATGACAGAACATGGCAACTTCAAGGCTAAGTTGTACAGCATGAAATTGGTGGATTCACCTTTGTGTGATGTTTGTGAGACAGACGACACGATGGAACATGTAGTATTGGAATGTCCCAAGACCGAAGATATCAGAGAGGAATTCAAGGCACAACTACAAGACTACGGGATAGTTAATGTAGACCTGAAATCTATACTGGCAAACAAAGAAATTTTTTATAAGTGGAACACCTTTGCTACAAAGATTGGGAAACGACTCGTAGATTTCGACCAATGGCTCAGACAACTGGAGCAGGAGTAAAAGACAGTAAAGATGCTAGAAAGATTAGGTTCCGATGAGCCATAAGGTGCCGCCTGGGTAAAGGCCTAATTAAAACTGGGTCTGGGCGAACACTGATTGGCGAGGAGGGCAAGTTTTAAATGGATTACTGGCAGAAAGCTGTGTTTAGTAATTATGCTAGCACAGGCACAAAATCATCAAGAGGAGTCGGAAGAAAAGAATAGGATATGTGCTGTGCATTGATTCATTCGCCCGAGTACAGTTTCAATGCGGGTGGAAGGAGGGTGTGCTGGCTTTCGGGCCTACAACTTGATTAAGTATAACATTTAAAGTATGTTACACACGTGTCCATACCCATTTAAATACTTCCATTTATCTCTATAGGCAATTTTCTCTATACATCAAAATTACGTGTTACTCAACAAGTGATGTTTTAATAGCTTTAATAGCCTCGGAAAAACCAATACCAAAAAATAAATAAAGAAAACTTACTATCAGCGTAGCCAAGTGTTATTATACGCCGACAAATCCGTAACAACTACATGGCTTTATATTTAAAGGAAAAGAAACATGGTGCTAATGTCTTGCATCGGTGAATTGATCATGCGACATTGCACCATTCGTTTTTGTGACAATGACTTTCATTGTAAAAGTATTCTATACACAATAAGGACGAAATTATAGCCGATATAATACTAGATACTTTTTCGTAGAAAAAAATATTGCTTCCTAAATGATTTTGTTTTTTATTCTTCTTTGTAAAACAGAGTTACATACTATGGATACTATACTACGTCCAGCTGTATTAAGTCAATCTTGTATTGTATATATATATATATATATATACATATATATACATACATATTTGTGTGTGTGTCTGTGTGTGTCTGTGTGTGTGAGTGAGTGTGTGAGTGAGTGTGTGTATGTGTGTGTCAGAAGAAACAGTCACCTAGGCGCTACACAATTCTTTTATCTTTAGTTGCAACTAAACTCGAAATGTTTCTCATTTTATATCCTGTTTTTGAGTATTTTCCATCTGCCTTCATTGGTGGTTCCCATCCTGTTGGAAGACACATTTTATTTTACACTAAGCCCATGCTACGCATTTTTTGTGATTTTGTTTAGTAAAAAAGGGAGCAGATTTGGTTAGACCATCGCGTATATGCGTCGGAAACTGTTTTTACTATAGATCATACATTTTTCAAAACAAAATAAATACTTTTGGCAAGTTATAGACATGATTAATTTATAATTGAGTCAACATTAATGAAAATGTTTTGTTTCGAAAAAAACTAGTCTTCATAATACAACAGTTTTTAGCACACCTACTTGACAGTTTATTGATATGTGCTGCTGTTTGCATTAAAATAGCGTAAATATGATTACAGCAGCTTTAAACCTGGACAAAAAATTATATATACACACACATACTGATAGCATGGAAATTTTTCCAAAGCTAACTTTTTACCTTCTTGTCTTTAAACCTTATTAAATGACTCTTTGTAAGCTAATACTTCAATCACGTTTTATTTTAATTTGTGGTAGGCTGTGTGTATGCTGAAAATGCAATTCTTAATTTATAAAATGCTTAAGTGTTGAACTTGTCGATTAAAGGGATAAACTTTCATTGTTTTGCAGCAACAAGTATATAACTGCACACCCATGTAACCTTCGACCGATACAGTCAATAAAATACGTATAAAGGTTGGAAGCGCAGAAGAACCCTTTAAATGAAAAATTAAATATAATTAATTATGAGCACGACTAAACAATATCGCCAAATTGTTCGAAATTCGAAGTAGTCCGTGTAATAAACGATCAGTAATCTTCCAAGACAAAATTGGAGGCTCAGTGCAAGGTTTCTCTTATGACGGAGCGAGGACACAGAAGATAATGACGACTGATATGCTGTTAATAACCTGAGGTGACCTGAAGCCAAACTCATCAGCTCATTACATATTGGTGACAGGAGATGGGCCGGCGAATGTCTCCGCAACATCGACAGAAGGTATAAGAGTCGTGCCAACAGTAAGTTAGGGGGCGTAAGTGGTCAGCCAGCCGTCCCCCTTTCAGTAAACCTGTGGGTGGGGTGCGTAAACGACATTTTTCAATGTTTTCCCTACATGTACATTTCATAATGACATTGGTTTATTTGTGTAGTATAGAAAAAGCTAGACGTTCACACCCGTAGTATCAAATCACCTAGCACAAGTTTCTTTTTTTTAGTATTTGCACCCTCCCCTTTCTTAAACGATAAAAAATTGACAAGTCCTGGCAGTTATACTCTAGTCTTGGCATCGTTATACTTGCGCACGACGATCGCCGCCAATTGCAGCATGTATTCAAGATTCATTCTGAACAAGTTACGAAAGTACGTGTAAGAATCTCACACTTTCCCGTTATGGCATCACTTAGAATGCTGCTGTGCGAGGTTAGACATCCGAAACATTGTCAATTGCTCAGACATTATAATAAAGATTGAAAAGGACTCTGTACTGTATGTTACTTATAGTGCCCTCGTGTAATAGGTGCCGACATTATACGATTGCGTAATTTTAGGCGTTCAATATGACGATACTTAGTATGTTCAGTCTTTGTAGACAGGGTCATTGAATTTTCTCCGCAAACAAATTGTGACTGTACATAATGTATTCTCAGGATTCGTGCAGACCCACAATACATACCTATCAAACGTCAAGGGCTTGTGAAGCTGTTTAATACCATCTACGAGGTTTGAGCACGATGACATTCCCTCGTTATTATTTAAGTGTCGTACACCCACTTTGCGTTATCGTCCCACTGGTAACGAATATCTGATTATTTATTGCGGATATTATGAACGGCTAGGTAATACTCTAATTATTTCAGCACCCTCTCTAACGATTGCGCACCCGTATTTAATACTTCCAATTTGAGTGATTTCTTTCGGATACATTGTTTAGTCTGTGTGTGTTTGAAATAAATGCATTTTAATGTATCACATTCAGCAGCTACATGAAGATTGGTACTCATTTTTTCATAAGTTCTGTGCTGTGATGACCACGAGTCACGAACTTTGCTTGAGCACGTGAGACAAGTTATAATCTTCTATTCAAAACCATAAACTATTTTTGTTGCTCTATCGTAGTTATGCAAAATTTCATAAAGCCATTCTCTTTACGTGCAAAAACTTCTTGGAACGACATTTTTACCAATCTTTGTCACAACTTATAAGCGAAAAATATCTTAATAATTACATCAGTGGCACTTGGTGAGTCACGTTTTTGACTAGGTTCGAAACTGTTACTATTCTGGTGTATTATTAAATGTAGCGATCATTGCTGGCAGTGTCTATGTTTCGGTAACTCGTTGATTCAGTGTAACACGTGAGATACTGGCCCAGCTGGATTGGAGTGGTGACAATTTTGTAGTGTGTCTGTTTCAGAACGAAAAAAATAAATACAGTCTGATGTTTGCAGATAGTACGATGTGTTGGCGCGGAGACCACGAAGCGAAGGGGAGGAAGTGTGACATCCATGGGAGGAGAGGGTAGGGCAAGCTCATTGTTGAAAACTGGGCGCTGTTTTTCCCACTTGTACCAGGAGGTCATGATACACAAGGAGGTTAGCCAGAGAACAAGATGCTGCTTGCCTAACTGCAAGACACTCCTTTTACAAATTTCTTACAAAAGCTTTTAAAACTGTTGGTATTTTTAACTATTGGGATGTTATATCGTTTAGATCGAAGTTTACTTGTTTTGAAATAGAATGCACATTTGGACATAAAAAATATTCGAATGAAGTTTTTAACTTCTGTTCAAATCCGGATCGTCAACCATTATGGTTGATAAATGTAAATACTCTATCAAACGCCACATTTATAAACACAAAACTTTAAAATAATTTAATACTAAACTAAGGGCCGTAATTAAAAACGTCCTCCGAAGGCTTGCTGGCAAGCCCCTGGCCTTTATTCGCGCAGCAGTTCGCTGGCGGTCTTCCACTCTTCCTACACTATAGTTGTCTGCCGATGGATCGCCAGGAGATCGCCGGCTGAATGGGAGTTGGATGGTTCTCCTTCATAAAATTTGGCAACACAGCCTCATTTTTAGCAGCGAACATATACTCAAGTGCTCAAAGACTACTGTTATGAACACACCTAACTTTAAAAACAAAATCGTTTCGATTTTGTTTTCCTTGTCTGTAAACAATTCTGTTCTCTTTGTAGTGGGGCACACGTGAGATATTCGAAGTGATTGAAGGAAGCCGCAGAAAAGTTTAACAATGGAAGATAAAAACATTCGACAGTGCGATACACTCCTAAAGAAAAAGCAATTTTTTTTGACCTGATAAAAAATACAAAAACATAACTACAAATAAGAAAACTGACTCCGTGTCCAATTACAACAAAAGGAAATGTGGAAGAAAATCACTGCAGAATTTAATGCTTGCGATGTATCGCGCAGAGATGAACTGCAGTTGAAAAGGGATCTTCCATGTCCCTAATATATATTTTGGGTAGTCGCGCATGTCGTTGGTCGTCTATTTATTCATAATAGTTGACAACTTCATCCATGTGCCACATGAATTCGTCAAAATTCCTCGCCATTTTTCATAACTGGTCTCTAGAGAACAGCTGGTGATTCGCCGAATGAGGTCTGGCCGTCATTCACCTGCAATCTCCCAAAAAGTGGAAACTTGGTGGCGAATGGTTGTTCGCCGGCTATCCGCCGCTCTCTGAAAGTGGTCTATAATGTGCAAAACACCAGATTTGGGTGGAGGGAGACTGGTTGTACTTCGAAAGACGTTTATAATTACCGGCCTTAATGCTTCTGAGTGATGAAATAATAACACAATAAAACCATTGTTTAGTTCACAAACATAAAAAAACCTACTAAATTTTAAGTTATCACTTCGAATTTTTTTCGAGCGCATAACTGAAATTGAAGCATGGGCAAATTTTACATATTAGTATGATGCGTTCACAAAATTATACCATATTGTAGTTTTTCGCTTAAAGAATGCAGAGTAAACATGACAAAGTACATGCTGTGTATGTCTTTTAGCTGAGTGAAACGGGAGGAAACCAAGCAAAAACTGTGTTCCTGGCATCAATAACATATAAAGACTAGAGGTAGAACTTTGGATAATTTGTGAGGACAGCAAACGATAACGAGCTGTATTGACAACGAGGATATTTTTAATGTTCTTTCTCTCGCTTATTTCGTTTAACACAAAATAAGCAACATAACTAACCAATATAAGTAGTTATTAAAATATTTATTTCTAAACTTAGAAAATACTAACTCTGCCGTAATTTATATATTCGTTACAAAGTAATTACGCGTGATTAAAAATGACAGAAATAAACAAAATTATCAAACTTTACAAAAGTATTAGTTTTTCCCTACATTGATATGATGCTATACGCGTTACTGTAAACATTTAACACTTAATTGAAATATATTTTGACTTACATATTACAGTTCCATTTCTGGCAGTTAAGGAAAGGAAATGATACTGAGAATTTTCACTAGGATTGTACATTTTACCAGGAGGTTTTCTTCACAATTCACAAAAAATTCTATTAAATTACTTGTGTAGGAACCTACACATTGCGTAACCTGGACCAAAGCATTAAAAAATTCACATTATAGTCAAATTTAGATTCGCTTTAAAGGGCAAGTATTAAATCATATACAAGTGACTGAAATACATATTTCCTAGAGCCTCCTCCATCGACACTGGATACATTAAACAGAATTTTTTTATATAGTCGTTGCTAAGTTGCAGCAAATTTTTTAGCATACATGTGGAAAGAGCGCTGTTTAAAGTATTTTCCTTTTAAATGTTTCCGTTTCATTATGTATAATATACAGCGTGTGTGTGCATCATTCCCAAGACTACTATAATATGTTGTTGATAAATATTTATTTTACTGCAGTAATATTTTGTGCTAATTCATCAACAGCGAGAGTCTGTACCATTTGTTTTACATAGTCTATCTGTGCGTTTCCTACCAGTGTCGTCAGTCTGCTACGTTTGGACTGTTATGCCTGAACGCTTAAAGTATAGATTTTTCTTTTCTTAGTTGATGCAATATCAGTATCAGTCTTGAGTTGTTATTAAAATAAAATAAATCATGAATTTCAATTTGAAGATAGTTTACCAAACGATGTGGCGCACACAGGATTTGCGTTTAGGTGGTCCTAAAAAAATTATTGCACGTAGAGAAAATGTTTTTGCATAGCCTACACATTTTCTGTTATTTTTTCATGTTACTGATCTAGACTAACTTTATTTTTTGCTATGTTTAACCATACAGCAGATCACACACACACACACACACACACACATATATATATATATATATATATATATATATATATATATATATATATATATATATAAAAGAAATAATTAACGAATGTAAACTAAAATTTGATTTAAAGTAAAGGCATAATCCCTACCATTTTCTGAAATAAAAAAAAAACTTATTTAGAGAGATTTATTTATAAAATCCAAATTGTTAATAATCATATGCGAAAAGCCAATTACATATGCGGTTATAGTTGACACAAAATCGTATGTAGTTAGGATACACGTGGTTGTCGCTAATCGAAAATGGTAAATGATACAGGTATAATTAAAACATGTATACTCAGTTGTTAAAGTTTATTTTTCCAGTATTTCATTCTGTGGCATAGTCATAAGTTTCTTCTAGATAATTATATCTTAACATACATTTGGCTTTGAAGTACGTTTCTTATATTACGAGTGTTAGTTTCAAAATGTCCGTGACTTTTTTCCTGTATTGTTCAGAACTATTGCTTCATTCTGAAAAAGTAACACATTCTATCATGTTGCACTACTTAGAGCTATACTAGGATTTGTAGACCTCTAGGCTGAGAATTTGATGCGAAATCACCCACCCCTCGTAGGTTCTCCCATGGAATATTTTTAAAATTAACTCGCAAAACTAGCGTTATAGAGCAGTCTTCTATGTAAAATTATCTTTTAAAACGTTATTATTTTAATTAATATAAAAATTGGGCTTGCACCACAGTATTTAAACACATACTGTTTTTCTTATTTAAATTAAAGATAAGTCTTTACAATTATTAATATATTATTCGTTTTTGGTGGAGGCCCTTTCGTGTAAGCCTTAGGTAATCTCTGGTAATTGACCTCGTAGTTTTACTGGATACAGGGGACCCCTCGCTCCCTCTAATACTCAAGTGTGCCTCTGCATATAAGTAATTTTAATACAAATAACACTTAACACATATAAATTAAAATTAGTTCTTCGTAAATTTGCTGTTGAACACTAATTGTGTTCGATAAAATCGTGTTAAAATATAAATGGGGCAATTGGGATATGGCCTTGATACGAAGGAAATTAAATTGGATATTCTTTGTTGAATAAACCTACTAATGTACTTTGGTACAAATGAATGATAATTATTTTATATGTTTGTGTATCTCTACTAACGTACAAGTAGGCCTAGTGTGTGTCAAGTAACATTTGTCATTTAAAAATATTTCTGTGTTGAAGAAATTTTGCTCAGGAGCGTTTTTAAATTGTTATAATTTAAACGGCTGGCAATTGCATATAGTGATAAAGGTATTCGGAAAATACAGTTCTATTATAGAACTATTTCGGACAATCATCACTGGTATTTCAGACATACTGCACAATGATGTATATATATACATGAATATTTCGTATGTAGAAGTTTCCCATGGATACTTAAAAATATATTTTGCGCAATGTTTAACGTAATACATATAAAAATGTTGTGTTGAAATGGGTGAACTTTGTGAACATTTGTACAGGAAATTTACAGGTTAGTTTTTTGTAATAACAATATTTTCACTTAGAGTTTTACGTTATGTGAAACATTTGACTGTGGATAGAATCACACGGAGAAAAACGTACCGTTAGTGTAACACTTACATTCTAGCCACTTAGTAAGTCTACGAACAATTTAGAGATTTAGAATTTGGTTTTGATGTATTACTCTTATTTATAATGTATGTTATTGATAAATTACAATATTTTAAACGAGGAGCTTAAGTGAGGCTTTTAATGTCTGAGCTAACTTAAAATGAAGTCTTTTTGAAACCAAGCAAGGAAAGTTTTGGAAATATTTATCATTTGTGTTTATCGATTTTCGCTTTTCTCTTAGAGAGAAGATAGTCTGCCTCTGTGAAAAGATACAGCGAAAGTAGTATTATTGCTGAAATAAACTATGACTTTAAAATGAGTATAACTCTGTTGCTGAATATAACAAGGAATAATATTTGGGAACTACCCTAACAGCACAGGTGGTGCTGGAAACGTTGCTACAACGTTACAATGTGCTAAGTTCGTCACAGACTATATAAACATGTTGCCTACATGTGCCAGAATCGTTACAACTGCAACGTTGCCGAGGAAACCTAGCAGCACGTTGCCTGCACGTGCCAGAAATGTTTCAGTAGCAACGTTGCAGAGGAAACCTAGCATCAC
>PNEQ01102498.1:0-18167 GCA_003012365.1 Medauroidea extradentata | reverse complement strand
TCGGGCATCACGCTTTTCATTGATTACAAAAACAAATGTACAAAGTACACAATTATATTTACTAGTGCTGCAAACACACAAACAAATAATATACCATACATCATTTCCATCACACTTTGTGGAGACATCCCGAGCATCTGTCCGTGTGCGGCGATAAATGTAGCTTACGAGATTTATATTCACACGTTTGATGTGTGCCTGTGCCTGTGCTACATCAATTGTAGCGTAGCCTTTAGACTTCCTTCGGCAACTGGGTTTCCAAAATGTTTCATTGTAAAAGTAGCCTACATAAAAATTACTGTCAACAATCGATCTCTCAAGGATAGTTTAGATAAGGTTCATGAGAACAGAGCACAATACACCATTAACTTATAGAAATTAATTCTGCAACTATTACAAAAAACTCGAATAAAGAGAAATTTAAAATAAGATTACAAACATGTTAAATTACGCAAATTTGGGGTGTCGGCTTACCTTCTCTGATGTGGCCACATCGTTGCTGAAAAGTAAAAACACTGCTGGAGAAGATTTAGCACGTAATCCACGTACACAACACTTGCGTTCACATGATTCCGTTTCATTAATGGTTTTTAGTCTCGTAAGACTATTTTTAATCCCTAGTATAGAAAGCGCAGCTGATAATGGTAAATTTCAACGCACAGTAACCAAATTAAATAATAAACGATAATATTCACTTGGCAGCATTACCGTGCAGTGCGGGAACTCAATTCGTGTATCTTTTAAAAATCAACTGCCGGTGACCAGTGTTGCCAACTGAAGTTTAAAGAAAACCACTAATGGCACTGGAATAATCACCGGAGACCTATCTTATCAATAGAAAAGAAAATTCCAATTTACTAGTATCAGTTTAAACTGTCTTCGCCTTCCTGTTTAATCAACGTATACGTTACAAAACTTGACCTGTAGTAGATTATCTGAAATCGCAGTAACCGGTAACAAAACCACTAAAGTGGCTATTCTGCTAGGTTCGGGCTATATTCGGAACACTTCGGCGAGAAAGCACTGCAATCGTAGCTTCTAACACAGCGTTACGTAGCCAATCCCCTCCCGTGTTCCTTCCGCCCGGCCACCCCTCCAACCCCTTCATTCACCCGAATACTATCGCTGCAACTCTATCCACTATAAGCGATATTGGAAGCGCTTTTCAACAGCTTGCTTTGCTTGTTTACTAATTCTTATCTTCCAATTGACAGAGTTGTAATCCGAACGGAATTCGTAAAAGATACATCTGCACGAGTCATAGTTAGCTTCTAGTAGAGGCAAGGTTACAAGTAAATATTTATTATAATCAGATAATTGTCAGGAAGCTGCCTGGGCAAGCACTGCTTGCCTTGCTTACCCTGACGAGACGCCACTGAAACACTTTCTCATACCATTAACCTACGAGAAATTCAGTCTGTAAATTTATAAACACCATAGAAAATAGAGACATACGAACATGAAATTTACTGGTGTTTCCAGCACACGCCGTCGATAACACGTTATTTGTTATCACGGCATGCCTTTAAGACTCAGGTATTGTATAAAGTTTGATGGTATGGGGGGGGGGGGTTACGGGTTCGTATCCCGTGCAAGACTTTGCGATCGAATTACTATGACATCATACGAGCATATTGCGCGCGCTCTTTACACTGAACCACGGTCGTAGAAAAACAGGTCTGGACACTCGCCTGGATATTTGACCCCCTTGTTGTTTGGCTGTAGTTCACCAAGTTACCGAGAATATTGTCTTTTATTGGCGCTGATGTTACGGCGGCGGCGGTCGGACTAAACTCCGCCCACTTCCTTTCCGCTAAGATAAACAATTTATCAATGCGTATTTTTTTATCAATTTATGAAATACTTTCTTCGCTCACAAATTTAAGAAAAGGCTCCAGCAATCTTTATTTACTTTATAAATTTCACAATGAAAAAAAGTAGGCGGAGTTTGAGTCCGACCGCCCTAACTGAATCGCCAATAGAACACAACATTCTCGGTAACTTGACGAACTACAGCCAAACAACAAGGGGGTCAAGCAAAATACATTGTGTCAGACCTGTTCTTTTACGACCGTGAACTGAACTAAGACCATTTATAGTTCACTGTTATTAAGTACGCTACCATGCCTTCATCACATATTTTATCCAGAGTTACTGTTTACATTACATAATTTCACGCGGGCAAAGCCGCAGCCGACCAGCAGTAAAATTATATTATTCTCGTAGCAAAAACAATTCGGCGTGGAGCTTGCTTGTTAGTTCAGTTCTTTGCACTTAGTTGCGAGGCGATATTTGATGCGAGATTCAAGGTCACTCTTATTACTACTTACTTCTGAGCAACTCCAAACAGGAGGAGCACTTGATGTAGGCCCTTTTAACTGCTGGTAACTGAAAAGTGTTTGCTCTTGATATTATAGAAATAAAGAAATTAAATGGTAGAATTTCAAGTATTATTTGACTCATTACAGCACAGACTTCACTACCGTTGACAATGAAATTCATGTTTTAATTTAGGTTAGCCAGGAATAAATATCAACAAAGGATTGTTTATATCTACTAAATTATATTTTCTGTCAGTATAGATGACTTTTTAAACATGTAAAGTTAGTATTTTAATTTTACTTTTGACATCTTGCTCAAAAGTCTTTGTACACACAGTGGCGTGCCAAGTCCTTTTGATACCATGGGCGAACGGCGGATATCAACCACCCTCTCCCCTTTAAAATTGCAAAGCGTGTATCGTATGGCCCCATCCCCAAAATTTTATTGCTTTTAATATAATATTCTATATAAATTTTAAAACATTTTTATGAAATTGATTTGTTCTCTGTTTGTTTGTTGAGCGCACATTATTGCAATATATTTAATGGTTTTACTAACTAGAATTCTTGTATGTCTGTTTGTTTGTCGGTTCGGTACAACAATTTTAATCGATTTTAAATTAACTTTACGGTGAGCTAGATATTTTAAACTGTAAACATAGCTCAGAACTGATAGCAAACTTTCACATACACAATATTAAAAAGCAGAAAATAATTAAATAATACTATATACCACGTTTTAAAAACTGACTAATAGGTTCAAATCAATTTTTCAAATGAAAATACTTGATAGATTAAAAAAAAAACACGAAGGGCGTACGCAATAAATAATATAAAAATAAGTAGTATAGAGAGTAGCTGTCGTTGAATAAACTCATACGACTGTTCATATCATCGTTTGCAGTGCAACAACATTGTTAGTGACTTAGATGAACTATTCATGGATGCATATTTTATATTAAATTTAATGATTATTTATATTTTTTTACGAACTAGTTATTTTGAATAACTGGAATATTTCACATTTTCTTATGAATAATTACGTGTTTACGCTACATATATCAATGGAATACAATACTTTAGGTATAAAGTGAATGTTCAGAAATGGTAAAGCTAATAAATTATTTTAAAATTTACAAAATAAAGGAGAAAATTTACTGATAACAGTGGATATAAATTTAATTTTGAACCACTAACATACAAATATAAGAAACTAAAACTAATTGCTAACATTTGCTTCTGCAAACTTCTGAATTACATAATCCTAATGGCTACTTCACGTTTAATCGAAAGTAGAAGCAGGTTTTGACAATCTTGACTTAATCATTGTCGAATGACGGTAACTTTTTGTAAGTTCTTGTTTTAAAAAACGTCTTTCACAAGAAACCATACACACATAATGCTAGTGACAAGTTTGGCACATATTCTAAAAAGTCAAAATCGGCAATAACGGCAAAGAATGCACAGCTGCCTAGTTTTATATTATTCTTTTGTGACTAGCGGCTTGTAGGCGTCGCCTTAGTCGATCAATCTCGGTAACAATTTTTTTTTTAATTGATGTTGGGAATTCGTTAAATGTTAGGGAAAGGTTTAGACGCAATTATTTAGTTCTCACCTTTGATACATCAGACAAATTGTTGTATGAATAGCAGCGAACACCGAATTTTTTTTATCAAGTTTTAGAGTGCATGTCTAATTCTGTGTATCTATACAATAAAACATGAGAATTTTAAGCTCTTCTTACAGAGCTAGGCCAACATCGACCTCTTCTCGTGGCGTAATTTTTTAACGTGTTTGTTCTCTGTCTATGGGAACGTCCGTTCTGTCACACTTATCAGTTGCATATGCGGGTGCGTTCTCCTTCATGTAATTACTCTTTTTAGCCACAAAAAGCATTTTAATGTTTTAACTATTTAATTTGTACTACACACATCTCCAAGCCAATTTCTGCTACTTGCAGTTTACTTTTTCATATGATAAACCTCGCCTAACGCCTCGTTCCAAAAGCAAAGATACTTCTTAGGAACGTGAAATCACACATAGCAGGCAGCAAGACCTGAGCTGAACCTCTTATATTTTCTTCTGGACTACTGAGTGCATCGAGAGCTCTATATAATCCTATCTACATTAGCCATCGTGGACTTTACAACTTCGTGTTCAGCATTCCATTGTGTCTCCCAAAATTTTATCACTGAAATCCCTGCAACTTTTGACTAAACGTCCTCATAACGAGTTGATCATGTAAAAAATGTGAAAACCCTTATCAGAGTACAAAAAAAAAAGTCAATACAAGCTGCCACAGCCTGAAACAAATGAACACCTCAGACGTTTAGCGAAGCTTGTCGTTTTCTCTTTAGGCCCCGTATACCTGCGTTTTAAAGGCTCAGAGGCGACGAAGCTATAAGGGCGACCTTGAAGCGCGCATCAAATGCCTCATCGTCCCTACGAGCCAAGCGCTGAATTAGCGTTCAAGATACCCACCGATCTGTGGGACTGTAAGTTGTGACGATGTATTTATATTATTGGAAATTCTGTAACAAAGTTCAATGCACATTTATATTTGAGTTTAACGTAAATTAGGTTAGAACATTTTGAAGTATGGTAGTCTGAAAAGGCAGTTTTAGCTACGTTGAAGGGCTTAGAAACAATAGTCTTAAATTACATGGTATCTTAAAGATATTCCTTCCTTGTCTGAAGTGTGATTCCTTTTCGTGCATTGGCACAATGGGCACACATGGAATAGTTTCGTTGAAAAAACCACATTCACCGCGCACGTATTTGAAGCGCGTGGTAAGCGGCACCCTTAAGCAGCACACATCGACTTGTATCTGGCCGGCAAATGTTGAAATAAGTCATTGTCCGGGCCATTGGCGTAAAAGGGCCACTCCTCACATTCCTCCGAGAAAAATATCTGTCATTGTCTTCAAAAAATATTAAAAAATACGTAAGCAGTTGTAAGATGCTAAAAATCGTCGTAAGAATATTTATGTTTAGTTTGAAAAATGTTTGTATTTGTTCAATTGGATATCGTAATTGTAATGTATGTATTTATAAGTATTTGTCATGAGTAAAAGAAAACAGAAAATAATAAACGCGGCGCGGGAGACGGTCACCGGTGGCAGCCATTGTCTGCGAGCTGGTCTGTGATTGGCCAAGGGAGTCTATAGGCGGGGGTTGCTGGCCGGTGCGGCCATAGGTAAGCTCTCGAGAGGGACACTCGGCAGGAAGCCGCGGAGGCGACCGGACCACGTGTCGCGAGTCTACAGCACAGAGAGTGCTTCGCCTGACCAGCTGAACCCGAGAGACTGGGGTTGGTCCGGCAACTGTGCGTCTTGGGTCACGACGTTTTTAAATAATATTTCGTAAATTGCAAAAAGTAGTCTCGTGGAAGAAAGGGCGCATCATATGGGATAATGCGGACGATATACGCACATCGTGAGCCGTCTCTCGCGCGCACCAAACTCATTTGCCGCAGTTTATTTATGAATATTGAGTTCCATCTTTTAATTTGAGTTTGACTTGTGAAGTAAGGAAAAAATAATCAAAATAGACCAACTGGCGGGTAACACAGTATATTCGATGTTTACGTACGAAAACTTGTTCGGATCATCAAACAATTTCAGCATTTTTTACGGATGATGACACCCGGAGGCATCGCTGTAAGTCCAAGATCAGTATTTTGTATCCCCCTCCCCCCCAACACTGTTTTACTCACACACGAACTGAAGTCGTGCCATGTCACTGATCCTAGGCAGAGTCTCGATCATACCTATTAACTAGTTACTGCTGTGTTTCCTAACTTTGCTGGTTACTTGTACGCAAACGAAACAATGCACACGAGAAGTAGACTGAAATCAGTTCAGCCGCTCAGTTAATTTCAACAATTACCGGTTACCATTTTGCTGTGGAATTCACAACTCATCTCAATGTAACTAAAGAAGAGTTCATTGCCTATCAAATTCTTCAATACCATTGACACTCCCAAGTCTTAAGTATTGCGATCCACTTTACGTTGAGAGTTATATCTGGCTTTGTGCATACCATACATAAAATTAATTTGCAATTTTTTGGTAGATGAAATATATATACATACAAGACTAACAAACTACTGAAATAACATGAGTAGACAAACGCAGTGCTTGAAGCGGACAAGGACGAGCCTAGCATGGCATAGCCGCCGTGCATGGTATGAAATAGCTTCATCAGCAATTTTTCCGCTTTTCATCCAAAGTTCTTTAATTGCCTGAGGTCAAATAATTTCCATAACTCCCCTTGAAGTTTTCTTTTTCCCCCTTAGATTTTACGAATTTCCCTTCGAGTAAACATAACTGTACATTTGTTGAGGATATTTGATGCCAATAACCACATGTCTACTAAAAGAAGGCGGATAACTCACCGCCTCACCACGGGTCTGATATAGGGCACTTAGCAGCCACATCTCAGTAACTTTTGCTAAATTGCTGTCAATATTATGACTTTTTATATGCTAATGTTTGTCGTTTTAATTTTTGTATCGTTTTAACTTTATTTAAAATACTTACATTTGCATTACTTTCTTAGTACAATTATATTATTTTTAATACATTTTAATGCATCTTCATTTAAAAATATTTCATTTTATTTTGTGCCATTATGCCGACGTAGCTATACAAGTTTCAATCGATTTATTAATTACTCCTCCCAGGCGTCGTGCATATTGATTCCAATAACTTAATAACTAGTTAATGTTAACATATTTTTGCAAACTATAGCCCTAAGTACTTTATTACAGAAGCACCACTTCTTTCTCATATCAACTTTTAATTATAATCATACATGTATGTAAACTGTTTACATGCATTTTATATTTTAATTTTTATTACATTTTACCTTATTCGCAATTATATGTTAAGATAAATTTAATCACCTCTCATCAATTTATTGCTTATACATCTTACTCCCATTTGCACATTTACAGTATTGATGTTCGATAATTCTTACATTATTTAATTTTTATAGACCTAGTAAATAAGTTTTTATCATATGAGTAAGACTAGCCACCCCCCATTCCTGTCATGTTCAGTATAATTCATTATGCGAATACCACACTTTTTGCTTTAAAAATATTTATGTCATTTAGGTAATATCAAACGCAGGATATGCTGAAATCCTTCTCATATTTGTTTAATACTAATTTTAAATCAATAATTCACACAAGAAGACCATGCCAGAGAAACTTACAGCCAAAATTTCATTTACTGAAATTGATTCGCTAATACATGTTAAACCATAGGAACCATCGTAAATATACGCTTCAGTACTTTTAAAAGATCCAAGCGCGGCCGATTCATTTTGAGAAACTACGTATATAATTTAAGTATTGAATATATACTATGTGCGGTTTTTATTGCTTAAAAATATTGTTTTCTTTTTTTGTGTTTTGTTTTCAGTTTCGTAAGCACAACCGAAATCATTCACTTCCACATTATCTTAGCAAGTTTTTTCAGTTATAAACTTATTGAAAAATTACAAACACATTTGTTTAAGAAAAATATCATAACTCTGGTAATAAGCGATCACCGTTTTAAAAAAAAGAACGCATAAAGAGCTTTCTGTTATCCTATAATTGTGTTTCGATAAGAGGTAGACCATAATCTTTTAAATAAACATTTAAGAATAACGTTTGTATCTCACCTTCTATAATTCCACTACACTATAGGTCATCCATGGTAAAGTAAGCACATTTGAAACCGTTGTCACTTTTTTCCTTTAAGATAATTTAAAGTTTTCTGATAATTTTTAATGTAAACAAAGTAATCTTAGCAGCTATCTTAGTATGAAGATTGTACTGCATTCAAAATTTAATGTTTAGGTTCACAATAAATAATATTATTAGTGGTAATTCTACAGAAGATAGTCTTCAAGAGAGCTCACTTTATCGGAAATCACCTGTACATAACTAATACACTATTTGTAGAAAATTATATTAAAAGTGTTTTCAAATTTCATACATAATTTAACTATGATTAGGACTGGTGAATGAGTTAGTTGTAAAACTTGTAAATCATTTGAATATAGTGTGTGTATATGTGTATGTATGTTTATATATATATATATATATATATATATATATATATATATATATATATATATATATATATATATATATATATATATATATATATATATATGACAGCCTAGTGTCAAAGGTACAGAAAGTAAAGGGGTACAACGTATCCCTCCAACTTGATAGTGGGTTACAAAATAGCTTTGTGTCTCTTACATATTAGTGCATAGACGTAAAAGTAAACAAATGTAACATAGTGTAATATTTTTTGTGGGACTGTGCTTGATTTGAATACATACATATATATATATATAAGTAGGTTGTGAATAGTGTGTGTATGGAGACAGACGATTGTTGAATGGAACATATGTTGACACCTAATACCACAACTAACACACGACACACAACAAACAAAAATAAAAAGAACACTAGTTTCAAATGATTAATTGGAAACTCCAAAACCAGTGACATAGCATGTAAAACTAAATAGCTTTCCACACATTCCGAAAATTACTAAATAAGAAAATACTTATGTTCCTGGACTTCAGTTAAATTATTTACTTGAAAATACTAAAAAATGTTCTCAGGGTTTATTTGAATAATACAAGATGTCTTAATAGTCTTTAGTCGACTACTCCAAGACCTCTGGATACAGGTTTCACTATCCAGTATTTAACCAGTATTCAGTAGATTACTGAATTTGACTGTCTAAAATATTTACGTTCTGCCTCTAGTAACACTGACTAAACTCTTTTGGTAACACTGCAATGTATAAATTTGTGCAAAAGTATTTAAAATTGGTGACACGAAAAACTCATTTAAACTCACTTAGCTGGCCAAAATGGCATGAAACCACGTCCTCTTCTTTTCTTAAAGTTAACACAAAAATTTATGGTTCAAGGCCCTACAGCTCGGTCCTCTTCTTCCATGACCGATTGTCCTGACAAATATACTTAAATTTGGTGGCTATAAAATCTATCTTCAACTTAGGATGTGCCCTTCATTTTTAGATTTAAATAGGGCGTGAAATATTACAAGTCCATGCTTTGAAAAGCCACCAAAAATCTCCTTGTTGTCATACTTATTCGCAAGGACTACAAAATTCCTTCAACCCACAAATTACAATGCAAAAATACGTTAAATATTTAAAATTACTGCGAAAACCAATCCCCAAATAAATATTAAATATTTACTATCATTTGAAAAGCATTACATAAATTATAATTATTTTACGATTCTTGGTCAGCGAAGAGTAATCATACTGCCAGTCTTAGTATATTACGTCGGGACGTTGAAAACTACATTAATTTTATTCCAAACGCCTTTAAAACGTGTTAAATAGCGTAAAATTACATTTCCATTTGTTTCAAACGTTTTATGTGACATTTAAAAGAAATTAAAATTACCGTATGTCACAATAGAAACAGGTATGTTTTTAGCTAATTTTATATACTTATAAACTTAACGTATACAATCATACTATTATTAGCTTAGTTATATAACGTTTAATTAAATGTTTCTGTGCTTTAAGCCTACTGACACTATTGGCTTTTTTGTTAACATCCCTACTGGACACTCCTGCAGAACCTTTTTTGCTATAAATTTCTTATATACCAGTCCACAATATCGGTCAGGATCAGGCAAGCTTCCTCCTCCTTCCGTGGTTCTGTCTTCTCCTTGACCGCTCGGCTATTGTCATCTTCACAAAAACGTTCAGTGAACAACTTGTCTATATCATACTGTTTGGCAGTTAGGGTTATTGCTTTGCGTCCTATAGGGTAATATATGTTATATTTTATACCAGATGCCCACCAGCGGATTCGTCCGCTATTCATTTAAAAATTAACATTATTGTAATCTGGGTTCGATTCCCGGCAATGTCGACCATATTTTCACATCTGATAATTATGCTTGTACGATGCCGTAGGTCGGTGACTTTTCTCAGGGATATCCTGTTTCCCGAACCTTGATTCCACCTCGTGTTGCCTCTCCCCGCCTCTCAAAACCTGCTGAAAAGTTTCATAAAGTAATAACCTTAAAAGAAAATAACGAAAATTGTTATCTACAGTTTCTCGTACATAAAAACAAAGAATACAATTATTTTATATTTGTATAGCAATTATTAAATTTAAAATAAAAATTGTTAATAGTCAATAATTAAAACAACATTTTTATTTTATAGCTTAACGTAGGTGAACTTGTAACCTATAACATCATTATTCACAATGAATTTTCTCAGTTTGGTATGTCAGTTGATTTTAGTGTGGTCCTTAAAACAGTGACATGCAAAATTCGACTTTAACGAGCCATTACGCGAGAACTATGAGAAATACAAAAATTTCATTAGAGCAAAATTGAGATGAAAATTGCTGTAGACAGTATCCTTAAGAAATACCTAAAAATATCGTGTTAACTATAAGCAGATATAAAAATATTTTGTGAAATTAATGACCCCCATGTTAGAATCCATTGTCCTATGCATACCCATCTATTCGTTCATTGTTGTCACTGTGAAACAACAAAGTGAAGGAATTTATTATTTAATCATTGTTGTGGAAATTAGGCAACGATTATCAGCATAATATAAACGTCTATGTGACCAAATCCAACATATATTTTGTTGCCCATTAATTCAGCTTTATATTGGCATGTCTATGAACAAGTTAGCACAGTTCGTTGGATCACTAGAGCAGCCCGAGCTAACAGATAACCGCTGTTACCTAAATCTCATCTTCACAGGTGTGGTGATGCAGACGATAGAGCAGTGGCGGTGGTCATGGTGGTGGTGGTAGTAGTGATGAGGCTGTTGTTTCTTGAGAAGACCTTGCAATGACACTATTGTACAGTTCGTAGAGCATTTCATCACTGTTGCTGTCCCACACATGTATTACACACAAATCCTACTGCAAACCGAAGCCCCAAGAGTTCAGGGGATACTACTCTTTGCTAGTCTCCCAATATGCGGCGTTTAGATTTATAGAGTCAGCTAAGTGACCTGCTGTCTTCTCCAGGACTCCCTACAAAAAAAAAAGGCCAACAATAGAGCATCCTGTGATCGTCGTGGCAACTTCAGTGCTTAAGAGAAGAGGACGACGACGATGACTAGAAGGCCGCCTTCCCAGATGGATAAGGTGAGAGAGGAGGAGGACGACGATGGCGAGGAGGAGGAGGAGGAGATTGCTAGTTCACCATGCCTATGTCAGAATGACTCCAGCATCAAGAGAGGGATTGGCTCACATTTGGATATATGGAGGATCCTCGACACAGCATTCTTTTGAAGAGCCTGCATGAGAGAAGTCGTTCTCTGGCTAGCTATATTACAGCATCATGGCTGGAGCCTCAGATTGTCAAATATCGTTGGTTTCACCGCCGTAATTCGCATCTAAAATGTGCTTCT
Source organism: Medauroidea extradentata (assembly GCA_003012365.1). NCBI lineage: Eukaryota > Metazoa > Arthropoda > Insecta > Phasmatodea > Phasmatidae > Medauroidea > Medauroidea extradentata. The sequence continues at coordinate 6,403 of PNEQ01102498.1, read as the reverse complement.
CGTGGATAGCCTCTGAGAAGAGGGTAACATGTATTGAAGTGTGAGCATGTATAAACTGAAGAGACAGATGTGTATGCAGTTGTGTGGCTGATGTGTAGCTATGTGCGGAGCTGCGTACATATGGTGATATGTTTACAGGGGTGTAGAGTTTTGTGTATAGGGTGAGGGACATTTCCAATGCCTTCATTTTATGTGCTTCGAGCGGTTTAAAGATATGGCAATGGGAAGAGGATGATTGTGTCTGCAGTACAAACAGTGGTGCCTGTGGCATTGCCTGCACTGCTATGTACGGAGGGTACGATGCTTGTGCTGTACCTGTGGTGCGAAGTGTGTTGCCTGCGGTGAATGGGACTATTCTAGTGTTGATGTTTGCATAGAAAATTATGAATGTGATTGATGTGATTGTGGTTTTACGTTGGTTGTATTTTTAGTGTCTGTGTCTGTGGTTCATTTTGTGGTTAATGGGTTTCATTCGATTATAATAGTGCACTGTTTTGAAATGATAATTTTTTTTATGTATGGTATGTGCTTCATGGCGAATTTTAGTGTGAGGTTTTGAAATATCTTAGGGGTTTGATTAGTGTACGTTGGTTTTGTTTGGTGATGTATGATGTGTATGCAGTTTGGTTATATATTTTTTAGTCGCTTTTACTCTTTGTCCTTGTGTTCTTATGGTAAATATAATGGGTGGTATGTATGTTTATTCTAGAAGTACTGATGTAATGAATAAAGTGACGGTTTATGTAGTTGTTTGAGTGGTAGGGAGTAGTTAGCTCGGTTGCTAGATGACAGTTTTGTTGGTCTCTTTATGTAGAATGTAGCTGAAGAAGTTGACTGCTGCCCTGCTCTTGTGAATATTGAGTGGTACCTTACCTCCTTGAACGTCTGCTTAGATTTTGGTTATGAAAGTACATAGATGGGTTGGTTTGTATGTTTTGTGATATTGAAGGTTTGAACTATATGACGGCTAGATTTAGGTTGGTGTATACTTGAATTATGGTTGTGGAATATGTCTGAATGTTCCTAAATTATAGTTGATATCAGAATCGCTGATGGTTTCTGAGGCACGTAAAGGCATGATAAGGTGAAACTGGCCTGTAGGGTTGAGTTGTGTTATGAGTAGCATCTGAAATATAATGATAGCTGATTGGAATGGTGGTTTGATAATGTATGTTTGCAAATGAATTAGAATTAATTATATAAAATTGATATATAGTACTGGTGTAGTGAAATTTTATGTAGAAAGATGAGAACATTGATAATTAACTTCCTATGGTATGTTAAGTGCTTAAAATGGTGTGGGGGTGGATTACATCATGTCAATTAAGTCATGCTGTGATGGTTTGTCTCAGGTAATGGTAGGCTGGAACTGGTTAGTTCAATTCGGGTCCTGTGACTTGAAAGTTTATATAAAATAGGCGGAATCAACGAATACTTTAGTCACAGTATAAAATAATATAAATCCTGCTACACAAGGTATGAAAACTACAAGTCATTGTAAAAGTCTGCTGTGAGTAGACTGTAGATGAATATTATTTTAGGTTCAATGTACGATAGCTAAAATTTGTAAGTCATACATGAGTAAAATTAATGAGACATTGTTTCAACACAACAAAACTAATGACAAATGAAATGTGGTGGCCCTCAAGGAGGTCGGAGCACACAGAATTTGTAGATGTATGGTGTGAGGTATGCAGAGAGGGTGGAGCTATGTGTGGAGCATGAGAAGGATGAAGAGAAGATTGTGGAGACGTGTGTGGAGCATTTGGAGATGTGTGTGGAGCGTGAGGAGAGTGTGTGGAGTCATGTACAGCATAAGTAAATGGGTTCTGAGACATATGTGGAGAGTGCCTAGTCGTGTGTGGAGAGTGCATAGTTGAGTGTGGAGATGGTTGTGGAGCACGTGCCGCATGCATAGTATTGTGTGGAGCATGCACAGTTGTGTGAGGGTGGTTGCAGACAGTTCAGAGATGTGTGTGGAGCATTCCTAGGTTCTGCCTCCATCTACGTCAGAAAAGGGAAGATAGGAGGCTTCCAGAATATGTTTACTGGAATGATGTTAACGAAATTGTAGACAGCTGTATACTAGTTGCCTCTTAGCATACTGGAAATAATTCACATACAAGTGAAATATCCAGCTCATCGAAGAATTGCGTGAAGACGGATACATAGAATGAGACACCAAAAGACTGCTAGAAGCTTCACAAGCCTGCAAGGTGTAACTGGTCTCAAAGTATAGTTTGGGTGTTTGATTTGAAGGACTTGTATCAAGCCGACTTGGTTATGATTCCTAATGCTCGCAAGAAGAAAGGCTACAAGTACATGCTGACTGTTATTGACTGCTACAGTAAATATGTGTGGGCAGTGCCTGTAAAAACTAAGAGTGGCAGGGATGTAACTAATGCCATGAATGTTGTTTTGCAAGATAAAGGTCCATGCATGAACCTTCACAATGACCTCGGTAAGGAATTCTACAATTTTAATTTCCGAGCCTTGATGTCAAAACATAAAATAAACCATTATTCAACCAACAGTGGTCTCAAGGTAAGTACCGCAGAACGTTTTAATCGTACTTTGAAAAATGAAATGTGGAAGAAATTCTCAGCACAAGGAAGCTACAAGGGATAAATATTTTGCCTCGTCTGGTCTCGAACTATAACAATAAAGTACATAGGACCACGAGCATGAAGCCTGCGGATGTCAAGGACAACAGTTTACTGCACACTGTGTATAAAAATGAGAAGAAACTGAAACTGCACAAATCTAAAGCGTAGGTTGGAGACTATGTAAGAATATCGCGAGTGAAGGGAACCTTTACGAAAGGCTACACACCAAACTGGAGAACTGAAATATTTAAAGTGGTCAAGTTTCGTCACTACGAACCAAGGACCTACTACCTAGAAGATGCGGAAGGCAAGACTATTCGAGGAGGCTTCTACGGTGAATAAATTCAAGTTACCAAGTATCCAAACACGTGTTTGGTCGAGGGGGTTTTGAAGAAGAAAGTAAATAAGGTTCTTGTGCGATGGCTAGGAATCGATGCAAGCTACGACAACTGGATTCGTCAATCGGACATTATGTATAAATAATGTAAATTCTTATGTATGAGGGAATAAATGAACATATTTGTTTAAAACTGAATTTTTGTGTTATTATCTATCAGCAAATGTTCTTTTTACTGGGAATACTTAGAACTGCTACTGATGTGTCTGGAAGGCTGTCTGTGATGACAAACTTTGAACAGGTTGATACTCGAGGCGATGAGCTGATCGGGGGTAAGGCGTGCTGTTTCGTCATTTCTCCCCTCGCGAGGAGAGGGGCTGTCCCGTGCGCGGCCGCAGACTTGTTGAGTCTTGCTCCACGCGTGTGTAGAGACCTGTCCGACGTGCGAAGAGAGGAAGCGTACAGGGAGGCTTGCAGGTGTTTACACCTCTACCTGTTCATATTGCCTTGTCGAGTGATCAGGAAATGTTCCGTGCCTTGTTAGAGGAAGACGCAGAAGCATACTGTCATAACTTTTTCTTAAAAAAGCATCAGCTGCAACAGGCCTTGTACACTCAATCAGTATTTACATGGCACACTATTACATTACAATAAAAGGTTTTTAAAATGGAAATAATTACTTGAAAGGAATAATAATGCAGTTATTACTCGAAAATAAAAACAAATTACTTTGGTGAGGTATCATACTTGTCAAGACTTGTCAATCTAGATGTCAGGAGGTAAGCAAAAAATAATATTGGTGATAGGGGCCAGAGTCCTACCTATGGTACTTTACCCGTCGTCCTTAAGCACGGCCTTGTGGAGCTGAATGCAAGTGAGTAAATAGGAAAACAAAGATGGCTGCTGCAGTCGGCACCTCCTGTCAAGGTAATGTACAAAGGGAAACAAGAAGAAGCCGGTGGGTGGGGAGTTAAGGGAGGGGAGGAGGAGGAGGAATGGGAGATGAGGGTAGTAGCTGGGAACTGCTGAATGAGAGAGCAGGAGGAAAGTATGAGCGTAATGAGAAGACAGGAGGAATGAGAGATGAGGCTTGTAGCTGGGAGCTGATGAATGAGAGAGCAGGAGGAATGGGAGGTGAGGGTTATAGCTGGGTAGCTGACGAATGTGAGAGCAGGAGGAATGTATGAGTGGAATGAGAGAGCAGGAGAATATATGAGTGGAATGAAAGAGCAAGAGAAAATGAAAAACAAGATGGAGGATTTGACATACCAAAATGGCGGATATGGTGTACCAAGATGGCGACCAAGATAGCTGTCTACAGCAGGCGATGAGGTAGGATGAGAGAGCAGGAAAAATTACGATTGGAATGAGAGAGCAGGAGAAAATGAAAATTAAATATGGCAGACTCCTGGCTATGGAAACAAATGACTGTTGAAAATTGACGGGGAAAGGGGAGAAATTATTCCAAGATGTTGAATTGTTTAAAAATTATTTTTAGAATTTAATTTTTTTTTTAATTTTGGAAAATTTTGGAAGTGATGTAATCCAAGATGGCGGCCAGAAACAAGAAGGCGGCGGTGACGTCACGTTCACTATGGATTGAAAAATGCAGGGCCAAATATAGTAAGCGAGAAAGATGAAACTCAAAATTTAATTTGTATGCCCTCCCCGGAAGGTTCGGAGATACGCTATAAATTAGGCGGCAGGTAGAAGACAACATTTCAAACGCGCGCATTCGCAATAGGCGATCCGACCACAACTTATCCTTCTGTTTATATGTATAGTGGATTTGCTATGTCGATTTAAACTCTGAATATCATATTCAATAAAAATTAACCAACTTTTGGTATTACTTATTGCTGTATACAATAATTAGATAATAATATAAAAATTAAATTACAAACTCTCATAATGTTACGCATATTCTTATTTCTTAGACCTGAAATAGCAAACAACAACATAGAAAGCCTAATAGTTAAATGTTATCGCTTTTTTTTTTTACCTTACAGTATATAGGAACAGAAGTCAATATTCTTCTTACACTTCATAACTATATGAAATTCATCGCAGTTAGTAGTAAACTTCTTCCACCATATTACAGAGTTTCTCGATTGACGAAAAATGAAGTAAATGCATTGAAATGAAACATTAAGTAATTGTGTTTACAAACTATCCTCATGTCTACAAAATTCGTTCAGAATGATACATTATACTTGTCGTCACTGAATTGTTAAGTTACAATTTTCTGTTTCCCGTTCTATTTGTGTTCGGCTAAAAATTAGAAGTAAAATTAAAGTTTAGTAATTTGATGTGATTGTGATGTTTTACTACAATGGTTGTTTTTTTTTTTTTTTTTCTGCCACTCAGCGGAGCAAATGAGTCATCGCATGATTTCCAGTTAAAATCCATGTGCTTTTGACAATAAATGAAACTGATAACCTTTCGTGCAGTACGATAGCATGTTACAGAGGCTATTAAAATAAAATAATGTTTTCATCACCATAGGTATTCATATATTACGAATTTCATTAAAGATCACAAATTTTAATTTAAAACCAGTCTATCGAGGCTATAAAAATAAAAGAATCTTGTCATCACCATAGGTATACAAAAATTAAGAGTTTCATTTAAAATCACAAATTAAAATTTTAAACTATTCTAACTTATTTTTCAATTATAAAAATACAATTCAGTTTTGGAAAATCTGTCGGATTAAATCAGTTTAGACAGTATGTATATGATACGGTACGTAATGACTTAGTTATTGTTGAGTACGGATGAAGCTTTCGATACGATATGATGAAAACGAAATTTTGTTGTCAAATTATATAGTACATGTATACTTCGTATTTATTTTACAAATAAGGTCTTCGGAAGGGTGAAATACTCAATTTGAGTTGGGATTACTTTTGGATTGTATTAAGGCTAAATGTCCCCGTTTAAAATCTGAATGCCATCACCTCGAGGCAGCGCCAAAATGAGCAAATGTTTTACAGAAATAACTCGGCAACCCGTGAACGGATTTTATAGCGGGAAACGGCATTTTACATCGTAATAGCATACTAATGTAGGCAATTAGTTTGCATGCCATGAAAATTATCCGATATAGTAATGTTTTTAAGGGGAGACTGTAAGGCAAAAATGTGAATTTTTTCGTATTTTTGGGAAGTTGTTTTATTAAATTATTTCCTTTTTTCTGATTAAAATTATGTATTATTTGTCTTTGCCAGACACTTAGAAGTATTTTTTTTTTTTTTTTTTAATTATCTGTGTATGTACACTTCACTTTGTTTACTGTATGCACACCATTTTTGTAACAGTAGGACTACCGCCACATCCAAGGTATAGTTCAGAGATCTTGCACCACATCTAGAAATGTATTTACATATGCATATCTTTGACTGTTTATTTTTATTTTTAGTTTATTTTTTATAATCGATAAATTACAATCAATTGATGA